>JARQOD010013195.1:0-16651 GCA_033576555.1 Oophaga sylvatica
ATCCCATTTTAACTTTTTGTCTAATCCAGTTTTCAGGTTAAAGTGGTAAAAAATCTTATTGGTCCCTCTTCACCCCCTGACTCCCCAACCGAACGGTATTAAAGAGGGCCACGTGGTTTCCCCTTGCACTTCATTCCTTTTTTAATCCCCTTTTCGTACCCCCCACCAAAGCGCTTTCTAAGGTCCTTGGCTGTGCCTCAAAAGCATCATTGGTTGAGCGGGTTTTTATAGGAAAAAAAATTCCAAAAGGGGGACGGCCCTAAGGTGGCAGGGTGGGGGCTACTTTGCTGTTTAAATCTTCACAGGGTGGGTTCCAAAAAAAATTCCGTCCGAACGGGGCTGCGCCACCCCAACGAGACCCGGTTTTCCACCCTCGTGGGGCTTATTATGGTCAGATGAATTTAAAAAAGGTTTCTGTTTCAGCTCCACCATAAATCCTCGGCCTGCCCCGCCCGTCCCACCACAAATACATCAATGTATTAAACCAGAAAAAGACATGGGGGGGGCCTCGCCCCCGCACACCAAAAAAAGATCCCCCCCAGAACCCCAGAAAGAGATTGGCAAAAGCGGGGCACAGGCCGCGCCAGGCTGTAAAGCCTCTCAAGTAGAAAATACCTTAAAAAACGAAAAATTGGGGTGGACATAGTGGAGCGTCGAGGATTAGCTCACATGGGCCCCGTCCGTTGGGGTTTAAAAGTAAAACGAACGGCACCAAAAGCCGGGGGAGAAAAATGCAAGTGAAAAGGATCCCTCGGCTGCCACCAGAAAGAGAGTCTCCAAAGGGATGCCGCCCCCCGGGCCCCAGGCGTCCTTAGTGTCAAAATGAAAAAGGCAGTGTCTCCAAATTGGTTTAAGGGGTAAAATCAATAAATTTACCCCATATCACAGGACCACCAATGCTGAAACTATAGGCGACCGGTGGGTCTGACACCTTGTGGTTTTTTGAAGTGTTGAAAGTGGGGGGTTTTTGGGGTTTTTTTTATAAAAAGGGCCCCCGTAATTTTTTAGGGATAATTGATTCATACGCTGTGTGGATCCCCTGGATTCCCCACGAGAGGGGAAAAAAGGGACACATGCACCTGGTATTATTGGGATCCCTTTTTGAGGAAAATTCTCTTTCATATTTATTAAAAAGGCCAATCCATATTCCCCCTTGTCAAGGTTTAAAGACAACATCAGGAAGGATTGTAATTGTAACAAAGCCTGACGCTGTTTATAAGAAAATTGTAAAATCTCTCTGTAATAATTGTTTAGGTTTCTGTCACCAGTTTCGTAAATAATCTTTGCTGGACATAGTGAAAGGGGGGGAAAATTTTTTTTTTGAGGGTAACAATGATGTGGGGAAAACCTACTTGTTGTAGAGGCGACTTTCCTCAAAGAATTCCTCAAGATTGCGAAAACCCTCCCTCTCGTTGTCCCCCGGGGCTCCGACGTTGACACCGGCTATGAATTTTTTAATAGCCTTTCGGAGATAAATGAAGGTCTTTAAAAAAATGAAAAAAAAACAAAAGAAATTATTTGGGGGGAAAAAAATAAAACCCCCTATTAGAACCTCAAAAATTTGTGCGACAGGACATGGTGTGTAGTTTATATTAACCCTCTGTGAGCGGGCTGGGCGGTTTCCCCCCCATTATTTTTAGTTTTAGTTGTCTGACGTGTCACCATTTTTTTCCCCCCGCTGGTAAAACCCCTGATATTAGTATGGGGGTTTTTTTTTGGGTAAGTTCTTCGTTCATGATTTTTAGGCGTGCTGAGGGGTTATTTTTGATCTTGTACGATAATTCTGTTCTAGGCTGTCTATCATGGGGGGGCGCCCCTGTAAAATCTTGAAAAAAATTTTTTTGATATCTCGTTTAAATTTTAGATTTTTTAGATTGAAATTTTAAGGGCCCTTTTTTTTTGGTCCGCTCAAGGTCATTGAATTTTTTTTTAAAATTTTCAAAAAGACATTTCCTTAGTGTGACCTGCACTGCATCAATTCTTTTCAAGTGTTCCCCCAAAGTATTCTGAAAATTTTTTTTAAAATAGGAAAGATGTGTACTTGTCCCCTGTTCCCCGTAGAAAAAAATATTTAGACTTGAGAGCCCCCGGGTTGTACCTTTAAAAGGCTAATAAAAAAAAAAAGGTAACAAATTGCAATTTCGAGATATCAGGTCTCTTATCAGGCTAGTAAACAAAACTGAAGATCCAAATTATACACAAATAGCACAGAAAAAAGAAAAGGTATCCCCCCCTAAATTTTAAAAATTAAAATACTCCAGCACGAATTTAATTTTTTTGACCCCATTAAGCTAAAAAAATAAAATAGAGAATCCCTGTATCAAGCCAATCGCCCTCCAAAATTTTTAAAGGGGACGTTTCCCCCTAACACATAAAAAACTCTATTGTTCAGCCAAGCCATCAAAACACCGTATATGTTCCAACCCCATGGATAAGGAACCCCTTGGTGCCTCAGAAAGACTTTTTTAAAAACCCGGGCTACCTTCCAAGAACAATTAAAAAAAACCCTTTTTCAAAGCCACCAAAAAAAAAGGAATTTTGCTACATTAAAAAGCTAAAAAAGAAAAACCCCGGGGGCCTTAGTGGTCACTACACCCCAAGTTGGAGATGAAGGGAGTGCAGGAAAAAAAAAAACCTTTACTAAAAAAAGATCCCCTTTTTTAACCCTTTTCCAGCCCCCCCCCACATGTTTTAGCGCCCCCAAATCTAAGAACTCATTGTCAAGTCCGCCCTCCCCCAAAAGCTGCAGGCCTTTTTCCTTGCAGACAAAAAAAATCAAGAATGTACTCTATAATGACCAGGACGGGGTTTAAAATCCCCAACCCCCATCAGGACTACAAGATCCCCGGTACTTTCAGCTGCATCACACTAATGGGTGACTAATTTATGTACTAATGCCCAAAGGGGGTTCTGTAGGGGGGGAGACCGGAAAAAATGAGAAAGGAAGGGGGTTTCATCGCCACACATAAGAAAAAAGAAGGATTTTTCCTGTGGCCAAACCTTTGGCCCCCGGGCATGCATGACGATAGGGAAATTTTTGTATTAAAATTAACTTCAAATCTGAGAAGGTAGAAAAGTCGTGAAATAAAATTAGAGACCTTGCACTCTTAGTGGGGGGAATTACCCGATTTTTTTTTCGTTCTACAAAATTAGGAAAATTTCTCCCGGGGGCCCTTTTTGGGGGCTCAAAACACAATACCAGCCCAATAAGGGAAAAAAAACCTTCACCTTTATTTTAAATAGTCATATTTTTTAATCCCTTCCCCTAATGCAGTTTGCTTCAGTCATTTTTCCCCACCTATTGCTTTTTTCTGGCTATTTTGTGTAAATTGTGATTCTTCAGTGTTGTATTGTTATGCCGATGAAGAGACGGTATTCAAAAGCTTTCAATTGTTACCATTTTTTCAGTTAGCCAAAAAAAGGGGTATAACCCCACGGGACTCTCAAGAAAAATTTTTTTTAATTTTTTTTAAAAAATTTCATAAAACCATGGAGAGGTTTGTTGCTCCCCAGCGATTTTTAAATGGCATCCTGAATGGGGAATGATGGGAACATCGAAATTCGAAGGCCTCTGGGGATTAGGTTGTTTTTAATTATTTGTTGGGAAACTCTGGTTCCCCGACCTTGGTCCGTTTTTTTTGGAGTTTTTTAAAGAAAAAACCCTCTTGCATTTTCCTTTGAGCCCCCTCTTTTGGTCCCCCGACCGTCCTGGAGTTTTTGGAAACTGAGTTGCCATGTGCTTTTTGCTCGGAAGTCCATAATCGGCTGGGAAGAAGCTGTGAAAAACCAGAGAAAATCTTTAAAAACAATACAGCCGCTTGGGGTGAATATATGGGGTCACACCACACATGTGTGTGACCAGAAATCCCACTAAATGAAAAGAATAAAGGAGAAAATAGGGCAGGTGAAAAAGGATTTTTTAAAAAAAAATAAAATATTTTTTTTATAAATCGTATAAAAAAAAAAAAAGATCAATAAAAAAGACATAAGAAACCTACTAGGGGATGCATATGCCGGGGGATTGCGTTCCTTTAAAATATCAAGTGACTTTAAAAAACGTGGCAGTGGAAAAAAAAAATGGTCCCAAAAAAGGGGGAGTCATATGACCCCCCCCGCAGGGGAAAAAAAGAAATGGGTGCTGTGCTCCTACATTTTAAACCCCCCAAAAAGGCCAAAAAATGCTTCAAAAAAAAAGTCACAAATTTTGGTTTTATCGGCCAAAATTGACTGGCAGCGCTGCCTAATTCAGCAAGAAGCCATGTCCCAATACAAAAGTAACAAAGGAATGCAGGTACCCGCTCACGTTGTCACCCCAACGCCGTTTTGTGGCTGCATGCCACTTTTTCAAAAAATTTATTAAAAAAGGATATGATGTGCAAGGAGGGACTCCATGTGGTGCCTCTTAATAAAGTTCGTTGGACAGTCAGGGGGGTAAGAGGGACCAATAAGATTTTTCCCACTTTCAACCGAATGGTCTGGTTTAGCAGATCCTTGTTAAACATTGGGATGTTTTAAAAAACCGAGCCCGCTCTTTCTGCCTCGCTGGGCAATTACCTCCATGACATCCAGACGGTCAAAAAATCTACGCGTATGCTTGTTCGGGTCACTACCTTCCACCTTCCAAAATGTCTTTGGTATGTGGTCCTTTCGCGGGCTTTGTTCGTGTTTTGGGGCCCTTTGCCTCGCTTGCGCCAATGCCCTGCGTTCCACGATTTATCTCCTCTGGTGGTGATAAAATTTTGATATTCGCCAGCGTATATCCGCGGGGAGTTCAAATGTAATATAATGCTACGTGCGGCTGTCCGAGGTTTTGTTGGCCTCTCCACCGGGATTGAGAATCGTATTAGGGAAACACGTAAGGGACATTGGCGCAGCGAGGACCATTTCTATCTTCGGACCAAAGACGATTCCTCGTCACTATAAATCCATCACAACTGTGACGCATCCTCTTTCAAAGTTTGGAACGTTTTCTACACCTTGTGTAAGGAGGGGACTATAAAAAAATCCTGGCCCAAATGGAGGTCCGTTGGTTTCAGGTTGGAAAAATGGGGCCAAAAAGGCCTTTAAAGATCTTTAAGTTTTGCCTCTTTTTTAAAATTGCTTTTCCTTCTGAGTATCCCCTATTTTTGGTCCTTTGATGTCTTCTTTTTTAATATTTGTTTTTAATATATACTTTTAGTTGTGTTTTTGTCTACACCTAAAATGTCATTGGCTTTCTACCTCCGTTCCCGTTCTTCCGAATCATTAAAAAAATAAAGAAGAGAGAACAAAGCTGTAATTATGTGTTCTCTAATGTATTTAAATTTTTTGTGTAGACTATTTGTTGCACTTTGGACAATTGATCGATATATGATGCAAAAATCTTGTTGTATTTCTGCTTTTGATTGTAACCGTTTTTTCATGATGTATGTACTGTTATGCCATAATGGAGTCCCCGGGGGTCGCATGCCCCGCTGTATCTGGGCGTTTGCCGCTTTTGTGGGGCGTCTTTTGTGTCCGAGTGGCACGGGCCCTTTGACCGGGGGGCACCCCTGGAGACTGACGCCGCCTCGCTGTGGGTTTGCCCGGCTCCAGCGACAATGCGCCGACAACCGTTCTCCATTGGCTAATATCTGATCATGTGATGGGGAAGGGGGGGTAAAAGAAGGTCCTTTGTGCATTTATCACTATCCCTTGAAAAAGTGGCATGCTAGCCACGAAACGTGCGTTGGGGTGACATCTGTGAGCGGGGGTGACTGCATTCTTGTGTTACTTTTGTATTGGTGGCATGGCTTCTTGCTGAATTAGGCAGCACTGCACAGTCTATTGTGACCTGATATATATACCAATGTTTGTGACTTTTTTTTTTTTTGAAGCATGTTCAGGCCTTTGTGGTTAACATGTAGGTAGCTACAGCACCGCTTTTCTTTTTCCCACTGCGGGGGGGGGTGCTCCATATGACTCCCTGTTTTGGGCTACCATTTGTTTATTCCACTGCCACTGTTATTAATGTCACTTGATATTAACAGGAAGCATTCCCCTGCATATGCATCCGTCCTATGTATGTGTTTCTTATGTCTTTTTCATATGATTTGTGTTATTTTTTATACGATTTATATAAAATAAATATTTACTATTTTTTGCTAAAAAATCCTTTTTCACAGTGACTCCTATTTTCTCCTTTATGTCATTATGCTATTATGAGTGGTGATTTCTGGTCACACACATGTGTGGTGTGACCCACTATATTCTACCAATGCGGCTGTATTTGGTTAAGTTCTTAATAAGAGTGTCAACTTTGTGCAGACATTGATTTCTGTGTCTTCGAGGGCATCAGGGATCTCCATATCTTTGTGAGAAAGCTCAAGTGTCGGAAACATTTTGAACTTAAATTCAAAGCTGTAAGTGATGGTCGAGATCCTGGCTCATAAATGACCCATGCCTGACTGCTGCTGTGCATGATAAAATTTCTACTGTCCGTCAATTGATGCCACTTTTCCTGGTGTTGCCTTAATTTTTGGAATGTTTGAACTTCAGTTGGGTCTCCTTCATGTATGTTACCTGAATTTGGCAGGGCTCTCAGAGCACCAGGCCTAAACCTGTCACTCACCTGTTACTGATCAATGTTTAAGCTAGAAATGGTGGTTCAAGCCCTGTCCCATGCACCCATGCATTTATACTATTTTTTACTCTGGGTTAGTTGGGCGGTTGGGAGAGTTGTGACGCAGGAAGAAACGAGGGTAATTTGAGGGGCCACCTCTGAGGACTGTTTTGTGTGTGAGGTTAAGGTGGAGGAGAGGAGGAGAGGCCACTTGATGCAGTGCTTGACATCCACTAGAGCAAATGCTCTTTCTCGCCCTCATCTATCAAGGCGTACCACTGTGCTGCTGCCAAAGAAACGGGTCGAGTCATCATCCAGTAACAGAAGTTGTCAGTTGTTTATGGATAGGACGACCCTGTGTTTGTTCAGTAGAGCTTTCAGTAACATTACCACCCACCCCATGTACACTTGAACACCAAGCATATTCCCCTTTCCACCACGACCTCGCCTTTTCCCACTTATGTTGGATGTACCCTTCCCCTCTTTTAACCCAGCTGTTTCACAACCCTAGGCTACACCTGTCAGTCACCTGTCAGCAAATTAACATCTGTATTTGTTTGCTGAGATAGTGTGGCTGGACCCAGAATTAGCACAAAAGATTTAGATGATGAAATGTTGCTTGGTGTTTGGACCACACAATTAACATAGTAACATAGTTATTAAGGTTGAAGGAAGACTTTAAGTCCATCTAGTTCAAACCATATCCTATACTAACCTGCCCTAACATGTTGATCCAGAGGAAGGCAAAAAAAAACATGTGTAAAACAGTAAGCTTCACATTGGGGAAAAAATTCATTCCCGACTCCACATACGGCAATCAGACTAGCTCCCTGGATCAACGCAATATCTAGGAATCTAGTGTATATAACCTGTAATATTATACTTTCAAGAAAGGCATCTAGTTCCTTCTTAAATTTTAGTAGGGAATCACTATTACAACATTATACGGCAGAGAGTTCCATAGTCTCACTGCTCTTACAGTAAAGAATCTGCATCTGTGATTATGACTAAACCTTCTTTCCTCCGACGTGAGGATGCCCCCTTGTCCCATCACAGGTCTAAGAGTAAAAGATCATTTGAAAGGTCTTTGTACTGTCCCCTCATATATATAAACATTGTAATAACATCACCTCTAAGCTTAGTTTTTCCAAACTAAATAACCCCAATTGTAATAACCTGTCTTGGTATTTTCAGAATGGTATTGCCAGTTCTCTAATAACCTTGGTGCCCTTCTCTGCACACACTCCAGTTCAGCTATGTCTTTCTTTTTACACCGGGAGACCAGAAAATGTACATAGTATTTTAAGTGTGGTCGCACTAGTGACTTGCATTAGAGGTAAATTATGTTCTCCTCATGAGCATCTATGCCTCTTTTAATGCATCCCATTATTTTATTTGCCTTTGCAGCAGGTGCCTGACACTGGCCACTAAATGTGAGTTTGTTGTCCACCCTACACCCAGGCAGGGCCGACTCCCGGTTTTTATGAGCCCCGGGCGAAAGAGTCTCAGTGGGCCCCTTTAACACAGACCATGATTCATGATGGCACAGATACGGCAGAGAAATATGGGTATAGTACAATGTCAAACAACTTCACTTCTTCCATTTACATGAGTGATATCTATTGTAAATTCTGCAATAGCTCAAAAAACCGCAAATCCTCACAGCGCACAGTACAGACTGGATAGTACAGTCCTCCATACAAATTATGGGCACCACATAGTCCTCCATACAGTATTATGGGCCAAATATAATGCTCCATAAAGAATATTGGACCCAAATAATGCTCCATCAAAATTTGGAGCTCTCTCTGCACTGTGCTGCGTTCGGCGCTGTTACGGTCAGGAAAGGGCCGCTGTGGAAAAGACCCCCTCTCTCATTGCCTCCCCTATCAGCCTTCCCTCATCTTTGCCTCCCCCTCTCATTTTATCGCCTCCCTCTCATCGCCTCCCCTCTCTTTCCCTCCCCATCTCATCGCCTCCCCCCTCTCATCATCATTGCCTTTCCTTCTTTATCGCTCCCCATCATATCGCCTGCCAATCATATCATCATTGCCTCCCCTCATCTCGCCTTCCCATCATCTTTGCCGGGCCCATCATCATGCCTCCCCTCATCTCTTGCTCCGGGCCCGGCTCCTCACCACCATCACGCCTCCCCCCCAAACCATCCACATCAGCACCACACACAGCGCACCGCAGCACTCTCTCACAATACACAAACCTCTCCATCTCACTTGTCCGGGGTTGCGTCTCTCTGCCCCAGCCGGCCCGCTGAATGATGATGTATTCAGCGGTGCTGTTGTGGAGGAAGCGCCAGGCCCCCCGGGCCCGGAGGGGGCAGGGGAGGGACGGGAGAGGTAAGTATGGACCGGCAGTGCCGGGCCCTGAGCAAGGGGGGGGGTGCCCGTGGCGGTGCTGGTACCGCTAATGGGTGCCGGGGTGCCCGACGGCGAGTGGGCCCCCCTGCCTGCTCGGGGCCCGGCACGTGCCGGGTATGCGGATGCTGAGCCGGCCTGCCCCCAGGTCTTTTTCAGTGACAGGTTTGCCCGTGTTTTACAATTAGCATTTAATTAACTTCTGTTTGTTCTACCAAGTGAATGACCTTACAATTTACCCTCATTAAAGTCTTTTGCCATTTATCAGCCCAAGCTTTAGTTTCTAAATCCCCTGTAATATAAAATTGTCCTCCTCTGTATTGATTCCCCCTGCGAGTTAGTGTCTTTTACAAATATTGAAATATTTCTGTATGCACCCTACAAGGTCATTAATAAATATGTTAAAAAGAAGCACCCCCAAAACGACCCCTGTGGTACCCCCCTGTAACCTGACCCGTTGAGTGTTGCTCCATTATACCACCCTTTGTTTCCTTCCTTAGAGCCGTTTTTAACCCCTTACAATTTTTCCCCTATCCCATTGTTCTATTTTATGTATCAAACCTTTTGTGTGGCATCGTATCAAAAGCTTTTGAAAAGTCCATATAAACCACGTCTACTGATTTCCTTCCCCTTTTTATAAAGGTTATCAGTTTATTGACAAGAATGGTCCCCGTAAACCTTTGCTGATATTTTGCATGAGGTTATTCTGCCTCGATACTCCAGTTTGTTCTCTTAGAAAACCCTCAGGATTTTACCCACAGTAGAGGTTAGCTCATGGCCTATAATTTCGAAGACGGTTTTTGACCCCTTTTTGAATTTGGCCCCAAATTTGCTATCGCCAGTCGTGCGTGCGTGGGGGGGGCGGGGGGGGCGGTCCGCCCCAGGCGGCCCCTGTGTGTGGGGGCGGCACTGTGTGTGGGGGCGGGCCCCTTCCTTGCCCTCCCAACTTCGCACAGCCAGCATTTACCATTGCTGTGCTGTCTTTTAAAGATGTGCGGCTGTGTGAGGTCACAGGGGGGAGGAGGTAGGTGTAAACATGATCAGGCCCTGTGTGCAGGAACCTGCTGTAATGGTCGTCATGGTGTGGATGATGGTAAGTTTATATGTGGGATCTAAGGGGTTTTACAGTGTGGATGTAGCAGGCTGTGTGTGCATGAGGTGTCGGAGCGGAGCCGGGTACGAGGGGGTCGGAGCGGAGCCGTGTGTTCGAGGTTTCGGAGCGAAAACCGTGTTTTTACGAGGGTGTAGGAGCGAAGCGTGTGTGTACGAGGGTAGGACGGAGCCTGTGACGGGGAGTATGGAGCGGGCCCTTGTACGAGGTGTCGGGCGAAAACCCCGTGTGTACGAGGGTACAGGCGAAGCCGTGTGTGTACGAGGTGTACGGACGGAGCCCTGTGTGTAGAGTGACGGGGGGGGCCCCGGTCGAGGGGGACGGAGCGGAGCTTTTGGTGTACGGTGTACAAGCAAAGGTGTGTGTACGAGGTGTCGGTGCGGGCGTTGTGTACTGGTGTACGGGCGGAGCGTGTGTGTACGAGGTGTGGGAGAGGGCCCTGTGTGACGAGGGTACGGAGAAAACCGTGTGTGTAGAGGTGACGGGCGACCCGGGGTGTACAGGGGTACGGACGGAGCCGTGTGTGAGGGGGTGGACAAACCCCTGTGTGTACGAGGTGTACGGAGCGGAGGTGTAGGAGCGGGCCCGTGTGTGTAGAGGTTTTAGGAGAAAAACCCCTGTGTGTCGGGTGTCGAGGGGGGGAGCGGAGGTGTCGACGGGCCGTGTGTGTACGGTGTAGGGGGCGGGCCCGGGGTGTACGAGGTGTAGGAGCGGGCCGGTGGTACGAGGTGTACGGAGCGGAGGGTCGGAGGGGAGCCCATGTTGAGGGGGTGACGGAGAAAACCCCTGTGTGTCGGGTGTACGGAGCGGAGGTGACGGAGCGGAGCCGTGTGTGTACGAGGTGACGGGAAAGCCTGGGTGCGGGGTGTACGGAGCGAAGCCATGTGTGTCGAGGGACGGGGGGCCTTGTGCGTGTGGGTGTGGGGGGAGCCTTTGTCCCCGGCCACAAAGAGGGGAGCCGCGCATGTAAAAGGGTCTTTACTTTCGGGTCTGTGTGTTGGGGCTGCAGGGGGGAAGGGGGGGTGCCTTTTGTGCGGGTCGGTGGGGACGGAGGAATGCTGTTACTGGGGGGGCCCCCGCCCCTGTCCGGGGGGGAGGTTTTCTTTCCCCCCATTAGATCGTACATGCGGAAGGGGGGGTCCCAACGTTCGGCAGCCCCTGTACTTTCCCCGGAGGTGATGCTGTAAGTCACGAACGCTGGAAATACCGCTGACCTCATTTCCCCTCGCTTACGCAGCGGTACTGTAACTCGTTTCGGGAGGTTTCAGAAAGGCGCGCATTGAGCCGCTGGATCTGTGGGAGAGCCGGGTATTACGGACCGTGCAACAATACCCGCTCTCATGGCGAGACAGGCAGGGTGGGGTTTTAAAATGGGACTGTTCAACGATGAAGAGATCCCCAGACCCTGCCTGTCTCGCTCGTGAGACCCCGGGTTTAATGGGCGCCCAAGCTGGGAGTCCCCACATCCTGGGGAAAGAGGTCAGGATGGAAGTGACTTGTGGCTCCCAAGTGTGGGAGGCCCCCCGGGGTTTCCGTTGTACATTTAATGCGGAAAAAGTAAACCCCCCTTTCCGGGGCACGGAAGGGTCCCGAAATCGGGGTGCCCCCTAAAACCCGGGGGCGGTTGAGGGGGTTTGTTTATAATTATTGTTTATGAAACAGTGTGACAGCAGTGCTAAGTGGGTGTGGTCAGGGTGGGGATATGGGTGTGCCGTGAAAGGGTGTGGCTGGGGTGTGGCCTAAATTTGCCCCCCCGGGCCCCAAAAAACAGTTGCTAGCCACTGCGCCCCCTGTGGTCGCCCTTTTATTTTGGAATCTTTAAAGTTTAAAAAAAAATTTGGTTTATCATATGTTTTTTTCCCCGCGTCTGGAGGAAACCCCGGGGCCCCTGGGTTTGCAATTTTAGTGTTTTTGAGTTGCCGTACTCTGCTGGGTTAAGAGGTGATTTTTAATGGAGAAATTTTTTTTCATCAGGATATGTTATCTGTAGGGTTTTTTTCTTGTGTAAATACTTTTTGAAAAAAAAAGTCTTTTTGCTATTGGCCTTTTCCTATCCCATCCCCCATTTTCCCCGCTATTTTTAAGGGGGCCCAAACTATATCATTTTTTAGTTTTTAATTTTATGTGTTTAAAAATTTTTTGGGTTTTTTTACTTTTTGGAAATGGGTCTCTGCTCGTCTTTGCTGTCTTGTTTTGTTTTTTCCCCAAAAATTTTTTAAAATTTTTTTTATTTTTCAGCCCACCCCTCCTATTTTCTTTTATTCCCTAAATGCTTTTTTTTTGTCACTTATTGCGCCCTTACAGCTCTTTTTTAGCCATAGTGGTTTCCCCCCAATTCTGTATGTTTTTCCCCCTGGGGTTAACTTGCACGGGTTTCTTTTTAGTATGCTAAAAATTTCCCCCCTTATCTTTGTGTATTATTTTTGTTCAGGACACGTCCCGTTAAGTACCAAGATCATCTCTCTCCTTGGAAAATTTCCTTCGAAGTTTATGCCCCTTTGGAAAAACCCCTTTCTAAATCTTTAAAGGTACAAAAAAACTTATTATTTTGTGTCCTTTTTCCCCAATGCCCCCCCAACCCTTAAAATTTTATATGGGTCTGGTCTTTTGGGTTAATTTAGGTCTGCAGTGCCCCCCTCTTGTTTGCCCCAAATAGTTGTGAAAGGTAATTTTCTCAAGTTGTAAAAAAAAACCTTTTCCTTGCTAAAATGCAGGTTTCGTTCCCCAATGTTTTTCAGGTAGTTGAAGCCCCCCCTAAAATGACTTCCCCTTGAGTCGCTGCTTCACCCTTTTCCCTTAAGAGGATATTCCCCTTTTTTCCCCTTTTTTTTGGAGACTTATAACAAACCCCTATCAAAATTTATTTTTTTTCCCCCTCCCTTATCTGCACCACAGGGATCTACATCTTTTTTTGATTCACATAATTATCATGCAGGATGGGTTTTAAAAGGTGATTTTACATTAAACACACACACACACCCCCCCTTATTTGTACGGTCATTTTGAAAAGCTTAGCCCGTAAATTAATGCCCAGTTGTGGGGCCATCCAGCCATGTTTCACTATCCCCCATGTCTAATTATTTCCAAAAAAATTAATTTTAATTCCCCCCTTTTTTTGGTGGGCTTTGGGATTAGTTAATGCACTTTATGTATCTCTCTGTACCTCTATTCCTTCTTAAATTATTAGCTGTTTACCCCCCCCCAAAGGGAAAACCCCCCCCCAATTTCATTATTTGTCCCCCGGTCTTTTTCGCACTGTTTCCTTTTTATAAATGAATACCCCCCCCCCGACCCTAGTTAAAAGACCCCCCCACCTTTAGCCTTTTTCCCCCCCACAGGGGCACCCTCCCTTGAGGTGCGCCCCCCTCCAGCGAGAACCTGTACCAAAATGAGAAGTCCCCAGTTCTAGGAACCAAACCCCCCTTCCTACCCAAAATTTTTGAGCCTTTTAAAATCCCAATCTCCCGTTCTTCTCTGTGTGACACGTTTCGGAAATTTTCAAAAATATCCCCTTTGGGGGCCCCTTTCTTTAAGCTTGCGCCTAATTCCCTGAAATATCTTTTGGCCTTCCCCTACCTCTAACTTTGCATTTGTCCCCAAATTTCAGATGACCGCTGGACCCCCCCAGCCCCCCAGTAAACTTAACCCCCACAGCGATTTTGCCCCCACTCACGCCAGGTAGCACTTTTTCGTGATCCCTTTTTGTGAAATTGCCCATCGTTCCCCTAATAATTTTAGTCCCCCCCCTTCCGACCTGTTACCCCGCATGCTCTCTTTTCCCCCCCCTCTTACGGAGCAGACACCCCTCTTTTTTCAGGGGGGACATCCCCCCTGCGCAATGCTACCCCTGTACTGACATTCCCTCATCTGCAACTTAGCAAAATTTTGGGGTTTTCAGTTAGGAACCTCCCTGGTGCTCTTCCCTTACCCCCCCTTTAACGTCACCCGCTTGCTGCTTCACTGTCCTGAGTTATGCTAGCATCCCCCCCCATCTATCCCAATGAGCGTGCTCAGTGAGAGAAGACTTTTCCTATTGTCTATGGATCCATGTTGCCCCCGCACATTTAGACAGGTCTGGCTTTTCCCAAAGCCCAAAAAGCTAATCTTGCACAACAGTATACATCCTAACTGGTGTTCAAGGTTGCTACTGTGGCAAGATGTACCTGGATGCATTGGCAATAGTGAGAACATTCCAAAAAAGGGGGTTTCACAGACAAAAAGATAAGTAAAAATAAATAAAAAGTTTAATAAAATAAAACAGAATTCAGAATTTTTCCTTAGAAATCCCGAATCAAAGTCATGAACCCCCAAACCCACATTCCACCGTTCCACTTACGCTTGACAAAAAGGTTTCAATTCAGAAATGTGGCCTTGTGTTTGGACCACCCTTAAAGCAGAAAGGATTTCGTTAAAAAAGGGGGCCCAGTGACGGACCCCTTTTTGAGAAAGGATTTAGATTCTGAAATGGGAATCCCGGCTGCACCCACTAAAGCACAAGCGTTTTAGATTCTGAATGTGGCCCCCCCCCGCACCCATATTAAAAAAAAGGATGTAGTTCTGAAATGTGTATTCCCCCCCCTGCACCACCTATTAGCACAAAAAATTTAGATGTTGAAGGTTGATTTGCCCCAAACCCCTTTTCTAGCTGAACTAGCTAAAAAAAACGAAAACTATCTCACACTTGCAGCAGGGAGCAGCCTCTCGCGTTTTTAAGGTCTGCCCACTAAGCCCCCGTAGCGACTGTTAGCGTTTGCATACATGAGATCGCTGGGGTCGTTTATATCGAAAAATGCGCCCTTTTGGATATTTAACGACGCTATCGCCGTTGCGATCTTTTACGACTTTTTTCGGTACAAAAGTACCGCTAAAAAGCTAAGAAAAAGGTGCCACACGCGATAAGTACTTACCCCGCGGGAGCGCCCGCGAGAATAGGGTCCGGAACGATTCAGGCGAGCGAGATACAGAAGGGGGAAACTCGTCGCTGGAAGCTGCCCCCGAAAAAAACGCTAAAAGGGATCGCTAAATAGTGACTTTTTTGCGATTCGTTGGAAGTTTGTGTGGCATACCCTTTTCACTGACAAATGGCACAAAAACAACTAATTTTTTTTAATGGAGAGAAATGGATTTGGCGCAAAGAAGAAGCCCTTTTTTGGCATTGTGGATGGTTTTTCGCCTGATGACTGCCGTATTTTTCCCTCATTAAAATTAAAAAAATGTAAAAAACAGCCCCCGCCCCGACTCTTCCCCCCCCCTGCCCTTTTTAAACACATTCCCTGTTCATACAGCACCCCTTTTCCTAGCCAAAGTCCTAGCAAAAGATTGTGGAAACTTGATCATTACCAACAATGCTGAATTTTGCCAAGTTTTAGGAAAATACTGGGGGAACCAAAAACCCCAATCCGAAGTGCAATATTTGGCCAAATTTGAGTTGACGAACATTTTATTACCCAAATTTTTTTTTTTGCCCGGGAAAACCACTGCAACGAAAACGTCTGACGCTCGATGTAAAATCCCCGGCACTGGCACTCGGGGGGTGGAGGGGCGGCTGCACATAAATATAGTGCCGGCACCCCACTCCCCAGTGCCGGTCCCCGACGGGTTTCACTGCGAGCGTCGGACGTTTTCGTAATTGTGACCCGGCCTTATTGTGGAAAAGGTGGATGTTACTACATATGTCATAACCTGTTATTAGGGGTAGTGTTGTTCAAGAAATCACTACCCCATTTTTGTTGTCTACGTTTTCCATTTTATTTATATAAAGAAAAAAAGTTTTTTTAGGAATGTTTGCTTTATAATTGTTTTTTAGTGACAATTCATTTCTACCAAAACCGTTAAATAAATTCCACAGTGATGCTCATCTTGAGTGAAAAAAATTGGATTAAAAATGTTTGTAAAATTTTCCCAATAGAAGATTAAAATAAAAACACAAAAATAGCAAGTCCTCATCAAATCCATCAGTATTAACAGAATAAGGGGGGGTTTCCCCATTTTGGTAGTACAAAGGCTTGGAAAAGCCTATGGCTCCTCACCCCCCAAAAAAATCCCCCGAAATTTTCATTCCTAAATCCAAATGCCCCTCTCCCCCTTTGAGCCAGTTTTTTAAAAAACCCTATTCAGTGTCCACATATTTTTTCCATTTCTGTCTGATGAGAGCCCCCTAAAATTTTTGGGGCAATCTCCCCAAAAAAACGGGACAAAATTTTGGCACCAATGTACTGGGCACTAAGATACTGGGGGTTACAATGGGGAAATTTGCAATTTTACCTGCAACACCACTGCTGTTTTTACGGAAAAACCCCTGGAGTCAAAAAAGTCACTACACTTCTAGTAATTCCTAGAGGGGGTGTGTTTCCAAAAGGGGTCATCTAGGGGGATGTTCTATTCTATTAATTGAACTTGTTTATGGAGTCAGAAACTTTTTGGGGAAAATTTTCATCCCCGGAGGCAAATATGCTCTATTTTCTCAAACTCGCCGTTGTAAAAGTACTCTAGGCCATATGGGGTTTTTCCCGTTCATCAAAACTTGTGGGATAAATTTAATGCCATTTTTACCCTTTTCCTTTGTCAAAAAAGTTAAAATCTGGGGCT
>JARQOD010013196.1:0-16649 GCA_033576555.1 Oophaga sylvatica
GTGTCTGTACCAGAAGGTGAGGCACCCGTTCTAGTAGAGGAGTCCGTGCGGGCATCCCAGCCCTTGCAATGTGATCCGGTTGACGTTGTCGCAGTGGAGGCACCCGTTCCTGCAAAAACCTCTCCACCGGCAGCATCCCAGATCCCGCTGTCTGCCCCCGTCGCTGAGACAGAAGAAGCGACACCCGTCCTCATGGAGGAGGCCGCGCAGGCACCAGAGGTCTACCAGTTTGTACCGGAGCCCCGACTGTCACCTGTTCCAAAGCCGGCTGCTTCCTCCGCAGGTGAGCGCCGCCAGGACTGGGGGGCGCCAGGAGAGCTGCAGCAAACCGGACATCATAAGCTGCAGTTTGATGGTGGAGACGTGGAGATGCTGGAGGAGAATTACAACCGGCGTCAGGAGGAAGAGTGGAGACGTTGGGAGAAGGAAGCAGAGCGACAAAGGGAGCAGCGCGAATCCCAGAAACTTCGCCAACGTCACATCGAGAAGGACCGGGCAGATAAGGACCGGATGAGAAAAGATAAAGGAACCCTGAGGGAGCCGCGGCGTAAGGGTGCAGTACGGAGCTTTAAATTAAAAGGTGGTTGGGGCTTCATCCAGGAGCCTGGACTTTATTTAGAAGTCTTTGTGACCCGGCGGGACGTGGAGACTCACCTCCCAGAAGGACACCCGGGGAGGGACCTGTTGCCAGGAGACTTGGTGACTTACACCCGACACTGGGGTTACAATGGATGGTACGCCCTAAATGTTACCAGGTGCGACCCCTACTCCCCAGAGTGTCAGGAAGCTGACAGACCCTCCGAGCCTTCAGCCTCCCCCAACCAGGCCTCTGCACAAGTGCCCACCCCACGCCGTAAATCTCCCCAGCCTCCCTCAGTGGTCTCCTCAGCAGCCCCAGCTATGGACATGATAACTATAGCTGGCCCGTACCCGGCGCCTGTTAGGCCCCCTGGGGTTCGTTCAGTCCGGGACATAGGGGTCCAGACCCGGAGGGAGATGAAAGAGGTGGCCACACAGACCCAGATAGCGGGTCACGACTTGACTGTACAGGCCACACGACGTCATCAGGTCCTGGTGGTCCTTGGTGTCTTGGATGTTTGGCAAACATCAGAAGAGTACCAGGTGGTACCTGGAACACCCCTGCCAAAGAATTATAAATAACCCGGACAGGGTCCCTGTATGTAAATAGTTAAATATGTAAATAGTTAAATTGTTGATGTACCCGGACGGGTGAATGTTCATAAAAAATTTTTTTAATTTAATAAAAAACACAACACAGTTTTCATTACTTTTATTACAGTCTCATCTTGCGACGCCATCGATCTCCTGTAAAAAAAATGAAAAAAAAAAACAGCAGTATACCACCTGTCCGACGCAGTCCATAGTAACGAGTGTCCCACGACGATCCAGCTCTGCTACATCAGAATGACAGGCAGAGCCTGTCATCCCGGCGCAGCACAGCTGATTACCTGCTTCCCCGGCGGTGACGTCATCGGACTGACTGCTTTACGGCCGGGATTACCCAGCAGTCACTGCAGTTATCACGAGAAACTGCATGTGACCGCCGGGGAGAAGAGGATGGCGGCCATGAAGCAGTCCAGGACGTGACCGCCGGAGATTTTCTGCCAGGTAGGTGCCGCTGACTCCTGACAGACCCGACCGACGGACACTGACAGTGACAGACCCGACCGACGGACACTGACAATGACAGTGACAATCCCGATTCCGGTATTCGATATGACGAAAATATCGGTATTCGGAATCGAAAGGCCGATACAGCTAATATCGGCCGATATCCGATATTTGCAGTATCGTATCGCTCAACACTAATTATGAGCTGTGCTGGTTTAGCAACAGATATAGTGTTTATCTTGGTGGCCAAAAAGCTAAATTTTGACCTTATCTGAATATAGCACCTTGATCTATACATTTGGGGAGTCTCCCATATGCCTTTTGGCAAACTCAAAATGAGCCTTAATTTTTTTTGTGTAAGCAAAATAGACAGATGTCCCACTCTCTGCTTGTGAATGCTGCAGCTCCTTCAGGGTTATATTTGGTCTTTGTCTGGCTCTCTGATTAATGCCTCCTTGTCCAGGCTGAGAGTTTTGTTAGGAGATCCTCTCTTGGCAGTTTTTTTGCAAAAATATGTTCTTTCTATTTGATGATAATGGAATTTTATGGTGCTCTGATTTATGCTTATAGTTTTCTCACTTCACTTCATCAATTTAAACTTTTTTGTGCTGATTCATCACACACAAATTTAAACACAGTTTGTAATGTAATAAATAGGTAAAAAGTAAATGGGGCGAATACTTTTGCAAGCCACTGTAAATATTTGTTTCTATTAAGTTTATTGTCTAGGGTGTGAATGACCAGCTAAGTGTGGCCTGTCAGGACTACCTGCACCAGAAAGTGGTAGAAGACATTCATTGAAAAGTAAAACAGGATGACATGTGGTATGAGTATTTAATCACTGTCGCTACATGAAAATCTGCACTGATCTCTGCCTGTAGCATTTTCACAAATGTTTAGTTCTCCACACTTGTGGCAGATAACCTGCTCAGGTTGAGTGTGACAAACAAGCTTCACCGAATACCCTCTCGGACATGACACTGGAAGCTAGTCCTGACAGTACACAAATAGCAATCTGAGTCCGTTTTTACCCTGGTACAATTTGTTAACCAAATTGTCAATAGTATTTAGGCTTAGGGAATCTGCCTAATAAAGGACTAAATCTATCTACAGGTGCTTCTCACAAAATTAGAATATCATCAAAAAAGTTAATTTATTTCAGTTCTTCAAAGCAAAAGTGAAACTCAAATATTATATAGAGTCATTACAAGCAGAGTGATCTATTTCAAGAGTTTATTTCTGTTAATCTGTTAATGTTGATTATTACTTACAGCTAATGAAAACCCAAAAGTCATTATCTCAGTAATTTAGTATACTTTATAACACTAGCTTGAAAAATTATTTTAAAAACTGAAATGTTGGCCTACTGAAATATATGTTCAGTAAATGCACTCAATTCTTAGTTGGGGCTCACAGCCACTGAAAACACAAAAGTAATTTTCTTAGTAAATTAGAATAATTAACAAAAAACACCGGCAAAGCCTTCCTAATAATTTAAAAAGGTCCCTTTGTCTGGATCAGTGGGCTCCACAATCATGGGGTAGACTGTTGACTTGACAGATGTCCAGAAGACAGTCATTGACACACTCAACAAGTAGGGTAAGCCACAAAAGATCATTGCTAAAGAAGCTGGCTGTTCATAGAGTGCTGTATCCAAGCATATTAATGGAAAGTTGAATGGAAGGAAAAAGTGTGGTAGAAAAAAGTGCACAAGCAACCTGGATAACCGCAGCCTTGAAAGGATTGTTAAGAAAAGGCCATTCAAAAATTTGGGAGAGATTCACAAGGAGTAGTGTTGTGAACACCTTTGATCTGGCTTCTGAGTTTGGGCTCCCTCTGGTGGTTGCTGCTGGTAGTGGAGCTGGTCTGGCAGACAGAAGTCAATCATCTAAAGGGGATGATTGGAGATCAGGTGTTACAGACTGGGGAGATTTAAGTAAGCAGCCTTCCCTTAGTTGTTGCCGGTTATTTGGTCTTCTTCCTGAGCCTTTTGGAAGTCAGCTTGCTCCCTGCTTTGTCCTGCATCTTTCAGATAAGTTATTTGTCTGTTAAAATCTTTGGCATTTGTTCCCTGCCTTGCTGGTATGAGTTCAGCCGGGTTGCCTGCGGGAACCTGTGCTGGACTCTGTTTTCCTTTGCCACAGCTCATGTCAGTCTTTCTGTATTTCTAGTCTCCTGGTATTTCAGTACCTTTTGTTTTGCATCCAGTTCACACCAGAATTCTGATTTAGTGGGGGAGAGGTCGTGTGGCCTCAGTACTTTTGCATATCAGACGTGTTGGAATTTTTCTTAGGGTTTTTGCGGGTTTGCAGGCAGTAACCTTTCCTGTCCTGTTCTATCCAGACAGTTTGGGCCCCAGCATTTGCTGATCCTATTTTATGCCTGTGTTTTGTACTTCATATATGATCAAAAAACCTAGCACTCAACTTCAGTATTTTTTGGGCAGAAATTTATTGTAGTACACAAAACGTTTCGGTCAGTGATGACCTTCAGTTAGGTGCCTTACAGAGAGAGAAACAAATGGTTCTCAGGTCAAGAGCCTGGAGTGTACCGCTGTCTTAGTATTAAGTATAGAACAGCCTGTATAGCTTGTATGAGCTCGGGCTGTGAGTCCCCTGACACGGTATCCACCGCTAGAGATGAGCGACTTTGCCTCCGGGAGGGTCGATTCGGGTTTCGGTCAGCTCGACTTTTCCAAAAGTCGAGTCGAACGAAGTCGGCAAACTATCGGAAAAAGTCTAGTCGGAGTCAGAAACACGACCCCAATGCAAGTCGATGGGGAATAAAAGTCACCAGTGAGTGGAGAACAGTAAACACAACTACAGTGCCCATTTCAATGCCAACGACATCAATTCTTATTACTTAGGCCTCTTTCACACATCAGGCTTTTTGAATCAGGCGCGATCCGGCGTGTTTCTAAAAAAACGGATCCGGTACCGGATGCGTTTTTTTAGCATTGACTTACATTAGCGCCGGATCGCGCCTGATGTCACTGCGTTGCATCCGTTTTTGGCCGGATCCGTCGGAATTGTACATTCGGCGGCCCGGACAAGACGGTTTTTGTAACGCTTTTTTTTTTTTTTCCGGAGGCACCTGACAGTGCCTGAATCGGCACTTCAGGCGGCCGGAAACAATGCAAACCTATGGAGCCGGACCAGATTTTTGACAAATCCATCAGAAAACTGATCCGGAGTCCAAGGTCTCTCTCTCTCTCTCTCTCTCTCTCTCTCTCTCTCTCTCTCTCTCTCTCTCTCTCTCTTCCTCTCTCTCTCTCTCTCTTCAACATGGAAAAGCTTCTTTTTCCGGGTTCAAAAGGTCAGGCCGGATCAGGCGAAAAACCTGATCAGTTCCATCAGTTTTTTAAAATCAGCGCCGGATCCGTCCTATCAGGCATAAGACGGATCATGCCTGATTCAAAAAGCCTGATGTGTGAAAGTAGCCTTAAGCTTGGCAACCTTAATTTATTTTATAATAATAGTAACAAATTGAAAACTGGGGGTTATTTGGCTAACTTTGTGGGGTGGTCAGTGCTGGCTCCAGATTTTCGTGGACCCCGGGGTGAAAAAGTCTCAGTGGGCCCCTTTAACACAAACCACAATTCATGATGCTCGGCAGAGAAATATAGGTATAATACAATCCCAAATACTTCACTTCTTACATGTAAAGGGCCCTATATGATGCCCCATAAAAAATGAACACCATATGATGCTCTAGTATATGATGGGCCCCATATATGATGTTCCAGTGTATGATGAGCCCCATATAATGCTCCAAATGGGCTCCATGTGATGCTCCAGTATATAATGGGCCCCATATAAGATTTTCCAGCGTATAATAGGCCCCATATATAATTCTCCAGTGTATATTGCTTCCCATATATTGCTCCAAACATTAAAATAAATTAAATACCTCTCCTCGCGGGGCACTGCTGTACTCTGGACTCCTCAGCATTGTCATCTTCCAGCTCTCTGCCCTGTTACTGTTCAGGCAGAGGGCGCACAGACGTGAAGTCATCATGCTCTCTGAGCTGAATGTCACTGTCAGGAAACGTGGAAGATGTCACAGCGGTGTAGCATGGAGAGGTAAGTATTGCAAGTGCTGGGACCCTGATAAAGCAAAGGGGGCCCACTCATGGGCGCTGGCACTGGCACAGGGCCCCTCATAGTACGCCGGTGTCTCTGACGGCGAGTGGGCCCCCCACCTGCTCTGGGCCCCGGCACTAGCCCTGGTGTGCCACGTGCTGACGCTGGCCCTGAGGGGGAAAAAAACAGCCCAGTTAGGGAGGTGGAAAAACTGGCATATGTTGAGGTGTAGGCTGGACATTCAGCAGCTGCAAATGGAGGAATTGGAGAAGTCGGAGGAAGAGGAGGACAAAGTGAGCCATTTTGCTGGCAACCTATGTGTCATCAGGGGAAGGTGGTACAAAAGCCTTTGAAACCCAGGCATGGTTCATTTTAATGAAGGTGAGATCACCTACATTTTGGGTCGACAGCCGGGTCCTTCTTTCTGTCAGGATTGATCCTGCAGCACTGAAGACTCTTTCTGATAGCACACAACCAGCAGGGCAAGTGAGCTTCTGTTAGGCATATTGTGCCAATTCATGCAGGTGTCCAGTTTAAGGGCCCAGTAGTAAAAGGGGAATGAACTCTGAGGGAGAACATCGATAGGGGAGGAGAGGTAATTTTGAACCATAGTTGACAACTGCTGTCTCCTGTCTGTTGCAATCGATTCAGTATTAACAGTCGTGTGAGCGTTACTCGAGAAATCAGACCACAACATGGTCATGAAACATCTGTCTCCAACGCCACTTCGGCTGTGTGCACCACGAACACCTCTTCCATTTGGCCCAGTACGGCTCGTGGTAGAACCTGCACCACTGCTGTGCACTGGGAATGCCTCTAACAAATGGTTTACCAGAGTTGCTAGTTTGTTCCCCAATATTACCTCTAGGTTCTCCTGTGGCATGATGTTCTGTAATTTGCCTTTATAGCGTGGTTCGAGGATGCTGGCCAACCAGTAGTCGTCATCCTTCATAATTTTGGCAATGCGAGGGTCCCTTTTTAGGATCTGAAAGACATAATCACACATGTGGGCCAATGTTCCAGGTGTCAATGATGCACTGGCAGTGGTGGGTGGAGGAGCACTTTCTGCCAAATCCACATCCTTCCAGTCACGCACAAACCCTGTACCTGATCCTGGCAAGCCAACATTTTCTCTTGCCCCTGAGAAGCATCCTCCTCCTCCCCAAAATAATCATCCCCCTCATCCTCATCTTCCTCCTCTTCCTCTTCTTCCTCCACCTCGTACAAGACAGTTCCATGAGCAGACAATGGCTGGCTGTCATCAAGGCTTCCTCCTCCTCCTCTGCTGCAGACGCCTGATCCTTATTGTGCGTCAAAGTTTGCATGAGCAGACACATAAGTGGGATGCTCATGCTTATGATGGCGTCGTCTGCGCTTACCAGCCTTGAGCATTCCTCAAAACACTGAAGGACTTTACAGAGGTCTTTCAGCTTTGACCACTGCACACCCGACAACTCGATGTCTGCCCTCAAACTGCCTGCCTGTTTTTCCTCCAACAAATGCATTACAGCCTGCCTCTGTTCGAACAGCGTCTCAACCATGTGCATGGTGGAGTTCCACCTTGTTCCAACGTCTATGATTAGGCGGTGCTTGGGGAAGTGGAGCGATAGCTGCAGACTATGCATACGACTGAAGTCTACGGGCGAGCGACATATCTGCAAGTACAGTCTTCGCACCTGATGGAGCAGGGCTGGTAACTTCGGATAATTATTTATGAATCACTGCACAACCAGGTTCAAGGTGTGAGCCAGGCAAGGTATGTGTCTGAGTTTTGCCAGGGCTATGGCAGCCACAAAATTATGTCCGTTATTACTGACTAACTTGCCTGGCTCAAGATGTATACTGCCCAGCCATGACTCAGTTTCTCGCTGCAAGTAGTCGGCCAGTACCTCTGCGGTGTGTCTGTTGTCTCCCAAATACATCTTTAACACAGCCTGCTGACGCTTACCACTAACTGTTCGATAGTGGGACACCTCCTGTGGCATGATGTTCTGTAATTTGCCTTTATAGCGTGGATCGAGGATGCTGGCCAACCCGTAGTCGTCATCCTTCATAATTTTGGCAATGCGGGGGTACCTTTTAGGATCCGAAAGACATAATCACACATATGGGCCAATGTTCCAGGTGTCAATGATGCACTGGCAGTGGTGGGTGGAGGAGCACTTTCTGCCAAATCCACATCCTTCCAGTCACGCACAAACCCTGTACCTGATCCTTGCAAGCCAACATTTTCTCTTGCCTCTGAGAAGCATCCTCCTCCTCCCCAAAATATTCATCCCCCTCATCCTCCTCTTCCTCCTCTTCCTCTTCTTCCTCCACCTCGTACAGGACAGTTCTCTGAGCAGACAATGGCTGACTGTCATCAAGGCTTCCCTCCTCCTCCGCTGCAGAAGCCTGATCCTTATTGTGCGTCAAAGTTTGCATGAGCAGACACATAAGTGGGATGCTCATGCTTATGATGGCGCTGTCTGCGCTTACCAGCTGTGAGCATTCCTCAAAACACTGAAGGACTTTACAGAGGTCTTTCAGCTTTGACTACTGCACACCCCACAATTGGATGACTGCCCTCAAACTGCCTGCCCGTTTTTCCTCCCACAAATGCATTACAGCCTGCCTCTGTTCACACAGCGTCTCAACCATGTGCATGTTGGATTTCGACCTTTATCCAACGTCTATGATTAGGCGGTGCTTGGGGAAGTGGAGCGATAGCTGCAGACTCTGCATACGACTGAAGTCTACGGGCGAGCAACGTATGTGTGAGCACAGTCTTCGCACCTTATGGAGCAGGGCTGGTAACTCCGGATAATTATTTATGGAGTACTGCACCACCAGTCGGAGCAGGTGCACATGTGCTACCTGAGGTTTTGTAGTCCATCCACGCTTGCAAGTGCATGGTTTTAAATGTCTAAGCATGCAACTGGTATTCAAATTTCGGATAATTTTCCCTCAGCTAAAGGTCCTATCGCACTTCTTACAGATAACCTTTGCCTTATCAATAGGATTTTGGTCAAAAAAGTGCCACACTGCACTTTTCCTACTATGGGATAAATTTTCAGGGCTTGCACGCTGTGCTAAGTTGACCGTCTGGCCAAGCTGTCCTGCAACTCTTTTTGTTTTTTTAACACGTTTTTGGACTGCTACGGGCCTGCCAGATAAGAGCAGCTGTGATGTCGATGCCTGCTGCGGATCCTCCTCCTCTTCTGAGCAATTGCCAGCGGCACCCTCTTCCCCCAATGGATGCAAATCCGGGAATACAACTGGGTCATCCATCACCTCCTCTTCAATTTCATCTGCATCTTCCTCTGTGTCACCGTGTAAGGTGGTATAGTATGCGGGAAGGGGCACCTGAGTTTCATCAGGGTCAGAATCTGGCTCAGAAGACTGCGAGGGCAATGCAGTGCTCTGGGTGAATGTACCAGCAGAATCATATAGCAGTGGCTGTGCATTAGTGCACTCCATGTCATATTCATCTTGGACTGGGGAATTCAGGATTTGACTTGATAACCCAGGCATGTAATGTGAAAAGAGCTCCAGGGAGTAATCTGAAGTGTGGCCTGCCGCATCCTTCACTTTTTGTGATGGTGAAGGACACAATGAAAGGTGTTGTTCCTGACCAGGAGTCGGCACTGACAACTCAGTGCTTGCATTTTTTGAAACTTCAGAAGAGGAGGTGATAGAGCTGGAGGCTGTTTCGGCAATGTAAGCCAAAACCTGTTCCTGATGCTCCGACTTTAAAAGCGGTTTACCTACTCCCAGAAAAGTAAGCCTTACAGGCCTTCTGGAGCCAGACAATGATGCAGGCTCAACACCTCCTGCCTTAGGTGCTATTCTGCTTTTGACACTACCAGCAGATGCACCACCACCACCATCAGTACCAGCTGCCCCTCCACCCACGTCTGTGGCCTCTTCCACCATGCTTCCTCATGTTTGGGAAAATGTACCAAAAATACCAGCAGATATATGATACTGTATGAGGAGCGTACAGCTGTATACGGTGTAGGGAAAATTTAAAATCTCCGTATATATTTCTGGAGTCACACACAGACGCTCTCCCAGTATGGATTTGACCGTAATACAAAGAGCAGATATACGGTACTGTATCAGAAGCGTACAGATGTATACGGTTTTGAGGAAAATTTCAATCTCCGTATATATTTCCGGAGTCACGCACAGATGCTCACTCAGTATGGATTTGACCGTAATACAAAGTGCAGATATACCGTACTGTATCAGAAGCTGACAGCTGTATACGGTTTTGGGGAAAATTTCAATCTCCGTATATATTTCCGGAGTCACACACAGATGCTCACTCAGTATGGATTTGACTGTAATACAAAGTGCAGATATACGGTACTGTATCAGAAGCTGACAGCTGTATACGGTGTAGGGAAAATTTCAATCTCCATATATATTTCCAGAGTCACGCACTGATAATCATCATGTATTTGTCTGTGATACCAGCCGGTACACGGTAGTGTGTGAGGAGCGTACAGCTCTATACGTTGTGGGAAAAAATGAATGCTCGGTAACTGTGCAGAAAAAAAGAATAAAAGTATTAATGCTGTGTAAAAAGCAGTCTGCACAGCAGTGTACACACAGCAATACAGCTATCAGGCAGCCTAATAACCAGCGCTGCTGCACACAAGAAAATCCTCCCCTGTCACTGCACACTAACTGTACAGAACACTTGCTATCAGCACAAGCACAGAAAACTTCTCTTTCCTGCCATAACTCTCTCCCTACTGATAAACAGTGTCAGCAAACTTTCCCTACTGTTAAGATCGGCAGAAGTAAAATGGAGGTCGATGATGAGGGCTTTTATAGACACTATGACGCCCCTAAAGCAAGCCAATCACTGCAATGCCCTTCTCTAAGATGGTGGTGAACACTGCACATGTCATCTCCTTGCCCATAGTGTATGTCCTTGCTCATTGGCTGAAAAAAGGCGCCTGAAAGCATTCTGGGAAAATCGACTTTGGTGCTCGTTTTGCCGAACGCATGGCTGACTGCACGCTACGGTCGTGTTTCGGTCAGAGAAACCCGACTTTGGCGAAAGTCAGCGACTTATTAAGGCTGCTTTCACACATCAGTTTTTTTGCTTCAGACATAATCCTTCGAATATCTGATAGGACGGATCCGGCGCTGAAATGAAAAAACTGATGCAACGGATGAGTTTTTTTGCTGGATCCGACCTGAACTTTTGAACCCGGATAAAGAAGTTTTGCAGCCGGAAAATGCAGGTACGCATGTCCGGACGTAGTAGTAGCAGTAGTAGTAGTAGTAGTACTTGATTTCCAGAATCCGGATCAGTCTTTTGACGGATTGCACAAAAGACTGGTCCGGTTCTATAGACTTCTATTAAAAAAAACGTTGCAGTGACCATTTTGTCCGGCCGCCGGAATGTACATTTCCGCTGGATCCGGCCAAAAACGGATGCAACGCAACAACATCAGGCGCGATCCGTTTTTTTAAAAACACGTCGGATCGCGCCTGACGTCAAAAAACTGATGTGTGAAAGTAGCCTAACCGACCTGTTTTGCTCAACTCTAGTCGTTAGCACTCCGGATCCTAATCACCTACAATTGCCAAATACCAGCCCTGATAAAAATCAAGAGGTCGCTGAAATTGTAAGCCATATAAACCAAAGATATAAAAGGAATGCTGAATTTTTACTAAGCAGGATACTACAGAATAAAAATGTTACAGCCTGGAATGATAAAGCCTAAATTGTTTTCAAAGGCGCTGTAATACCCTGGTCTAACTTACTGGATTTGATACGTAGTACAACACACAGCCATGCCCGGACCAGCAGGAATTTACCTCGGGGTTGGGATTCGTTTATGCAGAGCTAAATATCCCATCAACAGTTGTGGGTAATCCCACTACTAGACAGCTTTTAGATGGATTATAAATCTCCATCGGTGAGGTTATATGAACAAGCAGATACTAAAATACATAAACCTCATATTTATATGAGTTTATATTAACATAAACTAAGAGTCTATCTGATATGATATACTGTAGATATAGTATATCTTGACTTCAGCAAAGCATTTGACAAAGTATCTCACACAATCCTTATTGAAAAAATGACTAAGTATGGAATGGACAAGGCAACTGTTAGGTGGATTCATAACTGGCTTAGTGATCGGACCCAAAGAGTGGTTGTAAATGGCTGCACATCCAGTTGGAAGAATGTCTCAAGTGGGGTACCACAAGGCTCTGTTTTGGGCCCTGTATTGTTCAACATCTTTATCAATGATTTAGATGAAGGAATTGAGGGTAAACTGATCAAATTTGCTGATGACACAAAGCTAGGAGGGGTAGCTAATACTAGAGAAGAGAGAGAGAGGATTCAAAAAGATATACATAAACTGGAGCAGTGGGCAGCAACTAACAGAATGGATTTTAACAGGGAAAAATGCAAAGTACTACATCTGGGCAATAAAAATGAAAAAAGCATATACAAAATGGGAGGAATAGGGCTAAGTAACAGCACATGTGAAAAAGACTTGGGTATACTAATTGATCACAGACTTAACATGAGTCAACAGTGTGATGCAGCAGCAAAAAAGGCAAATGCAATTCTAGGATGTATCAACAGAAGCATACAGTCTAGATCACGTGAGGTCATTATTGCCCTCTACTCCTCTTTGGTCAGACCTCATCTGGAATACTGTGTCCAGTTTTGGGCACCACATTTTAAAAAAGACATCAACAAACTGGAGCAAGTTCAAAGAAGAGCCACCAGAATGGTGACCGGTCTGCAAACCATGTCCTATGAGGAACGGTTGCAGGATTTGGGAATGTTTAGCTTGCAAAAAAGAAGACTGAGAGGAGACTTAATAGCTGTCTACAAATATCTCAAGGGCTGTCACATTGTAGAAGGATCATCTTTATTCTCATTTGCACAGGGAAAGACTAGAAGCAATGGGATGAAACTGAATGGGAGGAGACACAGATTAGATATTAGAAAAAACTTTTTGACAGTTAGGGTGATCAATGAGTGGAACAGGCTGCCACAAGAGGTGGTGAGTTCTCCTTCAATGGAAGTCTTCAAACAGAGGCTGGATAGACATCTGTCTGGGATGATTTAGAGAATCCTGCTTTGAGCAGGGGGTTGGACCAGATGACCCAGGAGGTCCCTTCCAACTCTACCATTCTATGATTCTATGATTCTATGATATAAAGTGAGAATCAATGTATCAAATAAGTTGCTATGAATATCAAAATCATATCAAAATGAGAATCAATCAATGTCTAAAGCATATCAAAATGAAAAGCAATCAGATGCACTGCCATGAAGGGAGGGGTTACAAACTTTGATATCAATTTGATAGGGGGCGGGGCACCTGTCAAATTAAGTTTGACGAAAGATATGTATGCTTCACTACTAATGCAGCTATTAAGGTGCTGTTACAGCAGCATATCACATACCTTTAAATTTACAGTGAATGTCAATACAGCTATAAAAGTTTCCTGTATATCACTTGAGTCTTTGGATTGCCATTCACAGACAGAGACTACCACTTACATTTTCAATCTGGTACGTCAGCATTGAAGTAGTACATCACACTGTGCTTTTTATATCACTATGTCTTCTGAGGTTTTGTCCCTTTACAGTACAGGTATAAATGGATATTGTTTAGCAGCGATAGCCCCCTGATTGGCTGGGCTAGACCACATGAGCTGAGTACTGTAGTTCTTTATGGGAAGCCCACATTACAGCAACTGACGCCATTAGTCGAATCACTGAGTCTTCATCAGTGTGTGAAATAGCAATGGGCAGATTTTTTTTCTTTGATGTTTAAATTTTCATGGAACCGCAAATTTAATGAAATCCTACGCAGATTGATCTGCTCATCTCTGCTAATAAAGTCTGGCACCGAGGTAAAGATAACTGTTTATCAGAATATTTGGTTGAACAAATTTTTTTTAGAGTTTTTTCTTCTTTAAACACCAGTTTGTTAATTTTTTTAAAGCATGTTCGAGTAAGTGGTGGTAATAGCATGAATTTTTTTTAAAACTTGTTAAATTTAAAACAAATATTTTTGCCACAATTAAGTTGTTATAATAATTACCTTTCTTCTGTCTCAATAGAAACATTTTTATACCTTAAAATAATTCTTTTAATGGTAATCTACTTTCACATATTAAATACACCATTTAATAAGAATTTACTTCAAACTTGCATAAACCTGCTCACTTAGTGATTTCACACATATTCTGTGTTCTCAGTGCCTACGGGTGACATTTATGTACTTTCACAGCTAGCATACAAAGCTGAGACAAGCTATCGTTTTGTTGGTGTTTTTTTGCTTTTTAGAGCAATATTGACAACATTTTATTGAAAGGTCAAACCAAAAGCCATAACCTTGCTAAGAACTTGCAGGTCAGTCTATAGAATATTGAAAGCACAGAATATAAATTGAAGGGGTTTTCCTGGAATATGTCATCATTTCATGTTCATCTGCAAACCTTAACTGAATCTCAATCTATCAATATATCCAAATCATTCCACAGTCTATCTCATTGTGCATTCAAAGGCAACAGAATCCGTTTCACTTGAATGCATCTGTAACGCAGTTCTCTGCATAGTAAGTGGACGGTATCTACTTTACACAAGGAAGCTTAAGTTTGATAGGTTTACTATTGGTGATATCTAGTGTTGAGCATTCCGATACTGCAAATATCGGGTATCGGCCGATATTCGCTGTATTGGAATTCCGATTCTGAGATCCGATATTTTTTGCATATCGGATACAGGAATCGGACGTTGGCAGTACGAAGTACGTTACAAAGGAACTTCCCGAAAGTGTCACTGTCAGTGTCGGTCGGGTCTGTCAGGAGTCAGCAGCACTTACCTGGCAGAAGATCCCCGGTGGTCACGTCCTGGACTCCTTGATGGCCGCCATCACCCTCTCCCTGGCGGTCATGTGCAGCTTCTCGCGATAACTGCACGTGCTGCTGGGTACTGGGTAATCTCGGCCAGCTGTCGCGAGAGTACAGCAGTTCGGAAGACGTCACCGCCGGGGAATCTGCACTGGTAAGCAGCTCTGCTCTATGTGGATGTCAGGCTCAGCCTGTCATCGAGATGTAGCAGAGCTGAACTCATCGTGGGACACTCGTGATTTTGGACTGCGTCGGACAGGGAGTTTTTGTGTTGGTTTGTTATTTTTGTTTTTTTACAGGAGAACGATGGCGTTGCAGGATGAGCGTGAAATAAAATAATGAAAACAGTGTTGTGTTTTACTTCATTAAAAGACTTTTTTCTGGCTGTGTTTTTTTTTTACAAATTTTCAACCTTTATGATTAATAATGGATCGTTGTCTTATTGACGCCTCTCCATTATTAACCGGGCTTATTGTCACTGTTCAATCAAAGGTGACATTAACCCTTTATTACCCCGCTTGCCATCACTACAGGGCAAGTGGGAAGAGCCGGTTAAGTGCCACAATTGGCGCATCTTTGGATGCGCCAATTGTGGGGCTTCTGCAGCCTGGTATTTTTAGCCTGTTGAGTGCCAAAATCCATGGGCCTTGACAGTCTTTTAATACCAGGCCGCAGCAGTCTGCTTTTTTCTTGACTGGTTAACAAAAATAGGGGGACCCCCACGCCATTTTTTTTCGATGGAATCCCCTATTTTTTTAACCAGCCAAGCTAAGCAGACTGCTGTGGCCTGGTATTATCAGGCTTGCAAGGTTCATGGATGTTGGATCCTTACCAGCCTGAAAAACCAGGTCTCAGCAGTCTGCTTCATCTGGCTGGTTAACAAAAATAGGGGGGACCCCACGCCATTTTTTTTCGAGGGGATCCCCTATTTTTGTTAACCAGTCAAGATAAGCAGACTGCTGAGGCCTGGTATTATCAGGCTTGCAAGGTCCATGGATATTGGCTTCTTAACAGGGATCCCCTATTTTTGTTAATCAGTTCACTTCAGGTCTGCCGGGATTCCCTCTGACATCACTGATGCAGTGCGGGGTCTCTGGCTGACCTGAAGTGAAAGTGGGAAGCAATCAATTATGCTAACCACTTCCTCTCCTGTCAGCCAGGAGAGGAGATGATTCAGTTGAGGGTTTACTGCGAGGCTGTCAGCATTAGCTGCTGTCCCTGCAGTAAACATTAACCCTTTCAGAATGATTACATTGGTGACCTGACTGAACATTGGATAGGTAAGAATAATGTTGCTTTATTATTTTATTTTTATTACAGGTGAGCAAGGGCTTCGCAAGGAATGGCAGTAAAATAAAATATGGTCAAAAACTGTGTGTTTAATTCATTAAAATGATTTTTAATTAAAGTGAGTGTGTTTTATTTTTATTTCATACAATAGGATTAATAATTGATAGTTGTCTAATTGACAGCTCTCAATTATTAACCTGGCTTAATGTCACCTTTCAATAGCAAGGTGGCTTTAACCCCTTATTAACCCATTCACCACCGCTACAGCGCAATGGGAATAGTCTGGAAAAATGCCAGAAAGGGCGAATCTAATCATAGATTTGCCTTTTTTGGGGTGTCTGGGGGCAGATGTTAGTAGCCAGTCGGGGGGGCAAAAATAATGGTCCCTCTCTGGGCTATTTTTATCTGCCCCCACTCGCTGGCTTTGTCTGTCTGGTTGAGAAAATAGGGCGGGAGCCAACGCATTTTTTTTCAACAATTTTACACCTCATATATTTATATATAATATAATATATATATATATTATATATAAATATATATATATAATATATATATATAAATATATATATATATATACATGTCATTGAATTTGTGACACATATATATTTATAGTACATACACTTCTACATAGTATAATAGACGCTAATTCAATTGCCGGCTTTTGTGAAATTACAGGCCCGACATGAAATGACACTTGGTTTACCTAGAGTTAACCATGTAATTTCATGTAGTTTGATATATGGTTTTCACTAA
>JARQOD010013197.1:0-16644 GCA_033576555.1 Oophaga sylvatica
ATGGAGGAGAAATTTGGGGAAAGGTTTGGCAAATTTAAACAGCAAAAAAGGGGTTCAAAAAAGGAGGGGGGCACTTATCAGCTTGCACCGGGGGATAAGCGGCAAGCCGTGAGACTTGTAAGGATAGTAAAGACCTGGCCCCTGGTTCCGGGGGAACTAAACACGGCCCCGGACGGTCCAAATGTATTGATCTCCTAGGTGAGTAAAGGGTTTCCGGGGTTTTGGGGTCTACGGAGGGGATCGGGGGTACGGAATGTAAGGGGACGAGGAACGGAGAACGGGGGTGTCCTTTCCAACCCGGGGTCCACAAAAAGCTCCCCAGCACAGCGGTACGTGGGGAATGTCTCGCGCGTCGGGGGTTGAAGCAAAGGGTCACCCTGGAAACAGTTTGAAAGTGTGTGCCGCGATTCGCCGTCTGGCTGGCTTTAGGAGCGAGGTGGGGGACGATTTAATTTCCCCCCTGCGCATTTTCTTCCCACTAAAAGCCCTGTTTTCCTGTTGGAGCCCAGTGTGACTGACCCATATCCCCCAGAAGGGGCAGAAGAGTACCACAAGGCATTATCCCCAAAACCACACGACGTCCCTTAAAAGGGCCCCCAGAGGGAGCTGTTTTTAGGCATTAAAAAAAGTTTGTTTCAGTTTTTAGTCATCACTCGGAGTGTTCTGAAGTCAGCATCTGCAGAAAGTGACGGCAGAGTGGGGGATAGTGAGGGCAGAAAAATGGGTTTCCCCAAGAAAGGGAGTAGTAAAGTGAAAGAAAATCACTCCCCTAGCAGGCTAAAATTTAAAAGGTAGCTCGTAAAAAGCGTCCGACGCTTAAAGAGCGGCAAGGGCACCCACCAACTGCCCGTGTGTGATTTAAGGGACCAGGTCCGAAGGCAGTGAAGTTAATGAACAGAGGGCCTTAAACTCATCCAAAGAAAATACCGGAAACGGGGCCCGAGATGGGATCTCCACGACCCATTGGGAAACAGATTTCCCTGGGGGAACAAGTCCCAGGATACACAGAGTATACAGCGGATCGGAGACAAGTCGGCAAGCGAGCTGTGAGAGAGACTGTGACTTTAGGGGAAAAGGTCCAATCCAAAATCAGCCAGGGCAAAGGGAGCCAAGTTAGCCCTAGCTACAAGCAGGTCGGGACTTTTTACTAAACGGCAGAGGACGGAGGCCTACCCACCATGGGGGAATCTGATGTGACCCTTCACCCACAGTACCCCGGGGAAGTGCCTGCAAACACGAAAAAGGTCCAAAGACTTAGTTGTTTCCTTATTATCCCTGACTGCCGGGTCCCCTCGTCCGGGCCTTCTTAACACATGGGGCCTTTGGAGGAATCAGCCTTACTTGTGGAAGGCTAACTCTCCTGAAATATCAACCTCCAGGGGATCTGGCTGGGCAGGCTGGGCCCCTGACCGGGGCACACAAGTGGCGTCACGTCCCAATCTTTTATTCAAGCACCGTAAATTCCCCTTTAAAGTTGCGCCCGGGCAGGCCCGGGCCCCGTGCTACCCTACTTTCCCATAACATCAAGGGGCTGGGTGCGAGCCCCCCAAAAACCCGGGTGTTGTCGACCACCTGCGCCCCCCCTTTTAATCCACCCCGCCCTTGCGTAAGTGAAAGGGGGTCGGCCAGGTTAGAAGGTCTTCCCGGGCAAAAAGGGTGCCATTTTCAACATTCCGGCCCAATTGAGGGGGTGCCACAGCCCAGTCCCCCCCCTCAGTACACTGGGGCGAAGACCCAAGGCGTTTGGGCCCCGCTTACCCCGATTTATATGGATTTAAAAATTCACCCTTAGGGCTCATACCACACCGGGGGAAAATTCCACTCGCATGTGAAACCCTAGCTCGGCCCCGGCACTGGGATGGGTCCCGGGCGGGATTATTTTAAATGCAGTCGCCCGCTCCCCCCCGAGTCCCGGCCCCCAGAGCTAGGATTTCCATGCGAGCACGGATGATTTCCTCGATTGAGTATGACCCCTTAAACCATTTTTACTTAGAAAAGGGGTGCAAAAGCAATGATGAATGACCACGAAAAGGTATATAAGAACTATAATGTTTTGCGTAAATATCCAGTAAAAAGGGCTATTTTGTCAGGAAAAACACTGCTGAAAATTTTTGATGCTTTTTTTAAGTCAAAGCCAGAATGGTTTTAAAAGGGTATCATACTGAAATTACAAAAGCAGATAACTGCACCCTCAAAATAGCAAAAGACGACAATGTCTGTAGCCCTGCTTCCATATTGCTTAAAAAGCAACACTTGCTTTTGTGGAACGGGTAATTTGCAAAAAAAAAAATGAGCAGTCATGAAATTTTTGTGGGAGAAACATGTCCCCCCCTTTAAATAAATAACTGTTTTTGATCACAGGAACTACTCACCGTTTGTCTGCTTAATAACAGATAAAAGGATATATCTTCATTTTGTTTGCTGTAAAAAAAAATTGCGGGGTGTTTTCCAAAACACTGTGTGAATCCCCCCCAAACTAGCTTGTGGGCCCCCCCCCCCTTGCAAAATTGTTGTGTTTCCTTTTTTATCCCCACGGGAAAATCTCCCCCAGCTAAGTCAGTTCAGCAACAAGTTGTTGTGCAATTCAATCCCACGCATTTTGGTGGATGAGGGTTTTTCACGCTCCCTGGGGAATTTTTAGATCCATCTTAAATAGCAAGTACGATTTATGAATTGAAAAGCATGATGAACAATAAAAAAACAAAATATAATTTCAAAAAAAAAAAAAGACGCAAAAAAAGGGAAACCCTGTCCCTCCAAGTGCTATTTTTGCGACAAACTCTAACTGGGGGTAAATAGCTTCAAGACAGTCTGGCGGGTTTATGCTAATCCTCCTGAGTCCTTTTTTCCCGATCTTTGGGGTTGGTGCGGGCTGTCCCATTAAGCACAACACAATGACGGGGCTGTAATCACTCCTCAACCTTTATAGCCGATTGAGTGTGTGTGTGTGTCAATCAAATGCTGGGGAGTGATTACACCCCTTACCGTGCTTGGATGTGGAACTTGCAATTTATGTATTTCTACGGGGCCCCAAATGATTCACCAATAATTTTTATTTTAAAAAAAGATAACACATTTTTTTTAAAGTTCTTTAATAACCCCTCCCCCCCCAATTTAAAGGGTTTTCATTTTAAAGCTACACTTTTTGGGATTCTTTTTTCATATTTAAAACCAAAAACCCAAAAGGGGAAACCCGCATAGGTAAAAAAATAACAGAAAGATTTCAATAAAATGCTGCGTTAATATAAGGAATTTGGCCTTTTTTCAGTAATGAAATTTTTTGTAAAAACATAAAATGTAAAAAAAACGCAATTAAACCCTAAATTAAAACAATAGGAAAAAAAAATGTAATCCCCCAAGAAAAAAATATTTAAGTAAAATTTAAAAAATTTTTTGGATCCAAAAATTGCAGGGAAGAAACGGGCAGGGAAAATACAGCTCCCTTATATAGCAGCCATTTTACATATCATTTAAACACTACTTGCAGTACCCCATAGGTAGTGAAGGTCTGCTGCTGTGTCGACCCCCACCACAATTTTGGGTTACCAGGGGAATGGGGTACTCAGGCCCAGCCCCTAGAAGTCTATGGGGGTTTGTACAGGAGTGTGGCCGTTGTGGCCCGGCGGGGCGGGTTGTTGGGGGTTTATTTAAGGGGATGATGTATGTCATTTTTTGACCCATGTAGTTTCTGGTAATTTGTACCGGCTGCTTCGATCTCTGAGGGGGTGGTGATGCAGCAATGTCGGGCCACTTCCCCCCATGGTAAACGACAGCACCCCGGGCTGAAAATAAAAGAAATTTTTTTTTACAAAAACATTAAACAATAACATTTCCCACCGGGGAGGGAAACCCTTGAACTTACGAACAAAACTTTTTTAAATTTAAAATAAAAAATACAAATATTTTTAAAAAATATTACAAGATTTTTGGAAGGCCCCCACCAACCTTCAAGGGGTCCTGGGTGGGCTCGGGACCCCCAAAGCAGCCCCTCACCAGGCCACCCACAGGGTTTTTGGTTTTCGGGGTGAGTAAGGGTTCAGTAAACCCATTAAAAGGCTTTTTGGAACTATGACGGGTCATTTTTTGGGGTGGCCGTCCTCACCTCTGATCCATTGTTTAAAAGAAGACTAATAGAGAAAAAAACATTTTTATATAACTTTTTCAAGCTCACAAAAAACGTTTAATACGCTATACAATGGGAATTTCCCTTTTGTGATTCTCTTACTAGTGGGGATTTTTAAAACAAGTTCATTGTCTGCACTGGTAACGGCAAAATATAAACCCTTAACCTTTCAGGATCGGCGCGACGAGGTGGGCGGGGAGTCGTCACCAGGGGACCCATAAATTGGGGGGTGCTTTAGATGTCCCCCTTGGGTTCCACGGGTTGAGGTTTTGTGGGGTGGTAATCCTGACGGGCTCAACGGGGCCCACGGAAAATGGGGAAAATTTTCCCCTTTTTTGCTGATAAAACGCAAAGGAATTACACGCACCCCCGTGGGGCCCAACCGCGGGAAAAACTCCCAGATCGGTTTGACCTCTTTTCCCTTTTTTTTCTTTGTTGAAGACAGGGGTTTTTTAAAACTTTTAAATTCTGGGAAAAAAATTTAAAGATCTCGGACACCTGGTTGTTTTTTTCCTCCGTCTTTACTGAAAAAAAATTTTTTGTTTGTATTTAGAATCTTGTAACGTGGGTTCTTGCCCCCTGATTATCCTTTGTGCATCTTTTTTTTTTTTTTAATACATCTCCAGGCATCAGGGTTGGAGGAGCTTTCCGGTTTAAACTTTCCGTTTCTCCCGGGCCCTTTAAAGTTTCCTTAAAATTTGATTTTTTTTCCTTGCCGTTGACCCCCCTTTAAAGGCGTCTGCCCCCGGTTTCCCTCCAATTTCAGCCTTTGGTTTTTTTCCGGGCCTTTTGCTCTCAAAAATGGGCGGATGCAGTTAGTTGAGCTTACGGTATATTTATACAAAAAACCAAATCATTAAACCGGCCTGATTCCTGTTTCCAGGTTGGACCAAAAAGTAAGGACAATAGGTTCTTTTTTTCACAAAGACCTTTGGTTGGGGGTGGTAGGTTTTTGTTTTTATTTTTTACCCACATTTGACAAATTTCCCTTTAAAAAATCACTTCAAACGGCCCCCTGATCTTTAAAGACTTGGGGGGGGAAACCCCATGGGGGTCTCAAAGTTGTTAAAAAGGTCTTCGCCCCCGTCATGCGGTCGGTTTTCACGGGAACGCTCCAAAAATTGGAGAATGGCCACCATGGAAAGGCGTAGGGAGTATTCCAGATTACTCGGCGACAGTTTGAGGGTCCGGGGCCACAACTCCAGGGACGAGTCTCCGAATAGGTTGCAGGGGGGCCTTTTGACTACCGTATCCTTCTTCTAAAGACCAAAAGGGCCACAGTTCCGACACCACCTCTCGACAGAGCTGCGCATCCCTACCCAGTAGAACCGGCATCTCAACGGGGTCTCCAGCTTCCTCCAGCCAAAGTGTCCTGCTTGATCGGGTACCTTCCAACACCTTTGGACGTCTGCCTTGGGGACCACTTTTTTCAGACCATCCATGGGTTCTGGGGTTGACGTATCCCTGCACAACTTCTCACGGTAAAGGAACAAACCTGTTTTTTCTCGTTCCACAGGACTTGGCTGACATAGGTGCATCCTTTTCCAGAGAGGAGCCTTCCGACTTAACAACTCCTTGATGCGGCTGACCACTGGATCACGTCCTGAGTCTTTTTCCCCAGCTGTGATGGGAAAGGATTTAATGTTGCACCATACTGCTTTCCTGTGAACTCGGCCATGGCACCCCTTTCGATGGAAGGGTAGCTCAATTTCTTCCAGGTCCGTCCGATTCTTCTTCCGTATCAGAGTCATGCGGCTTCGGGACAACGCATCAGCATTACATTCTTTCGCCCTGCCCTTACTTGAAAATAAACTGGTAATTGGACAACCGAGCCATCCATCGCTGCCCCCAGGGGCACCCAGCTTGGCGGTTTCCAGGTGCGTTAACGGGTTGTGTCGGTGTACGCCGTGAACTTATTGGGGGCCAGATAGTGCTAAATCTTTCAGTAATGGCCCAGACCACGCCAGAAACTCTAGCTTGAACTGCTATAATTTTCCGGTTCCTTTCAGTTGGCCGATTTCTGCTGGCATATGCGATGACTTTTTCTTGTCCATTCTGCTTCTGACTGAGAACGGCTCCCAACCCTTCATTACTGCGTGGGTGTACAACAGGAACGTTTGGCTGTAATCAGGATGGGTTAAAATCTCATCACCTGTCAGATCCTCTTTCATCTTTGAAATGCTTCAGCCTTTTCCCCTTCCCCAATTGAAAGGGGTTTCTGCTCTTTAAAGATTGCCCCTACCAGAGGCTTTTAAAGGAGCCGCCTTCTTCGTGTAATCTTTCACGAAATCTCCTGTAGTAACCCTTAGTCCCAGGAACTGTCGCATTTTCCTTAAGGTTCTTCGGCTCCGGCCACTTCTGAGGGGGCAGTGATTTTCTCTGGGTCCGGCGCTACTCCTTCCCAACTGACGATGTGCCCCAAGTATTGTACCTTCTGCTTGGTAGATGGCATTTTGAGGGTTTAACTTCATCCACCGGACAGGGACCAAACACTTCTGCCAGGTGCTTCAGATGGTCCTCATATGTCTTGGAAAAACACGATAACGTCGTCTAGGTATAGCAGCCACGGTTTTCAAAAATTTAGATGTCCCAGACAGTTTTCCATCACTCCTGAAATGTTCCGGGGGACTACTGAGCCCAAACGGGCATTCTGTCGAACCACAGAGCCCCATTTTGGGGGGGTGAAAGCCGTTTTCCTCACGATCCTCCTCACCACAGCCACTTGCCAGTAACCACTAGTCAGATCAAGGTAAAAAGTAGTTAGCCGTTTTCAGAGCAGCTAATGATTCCTCTATGCGTGGTAGCGGGGATGCATCCTTGTGTTTATGCGGTTCACCTGCCTGTAATCCACACACATTTCTCATATACCATCTTTCTTTTTAACCAGAACTAAGGGGGGTGCCCAGGGACTACAACTATCCCTTTTCACCCCAGCTTTCTTCATATCATTCAACATTTCTTTAGCCTTCTGATAATGACTGGAGGTATGGGCCATACCGCTCTTTGATGGGAGGATGACTGCCTGTAGGGATATGATGTTGTACCCCCCTTAATTGTCCCAAAATCAAGTGATTTTTGCTAAACACTTGGGCGACTCTTGCACCACCCGTAATACCCCTTCTTCTGGTGAGCGGGAGTGGTGTCCGTCCCAACATGGAATTGCTGACACCATTCCGCCACCTGAGTTTTCTGGGTCATTGTCCTCCCATTTGACAGGAGTCTAAGGACTCAGCCGGGAGAATAGAATTATTATCAACAGCAGTATTTTAGCAATGGTTGCATAACGGGGTAAATTTTTCCTCATCATCTCCCCAATTGAGAAGCCGTACGGGACTCTTCCATTCACCACTTCTACTACTCCCCTAGCAGTCATAAGTGTAGGGCTATGTTCTGAATGGTGGGGTTCTACTACAGCTTGGTAATTCTGTCCCCTCAGACCTATGGCCGCCCTGCACCAAATGATCATTTCACTCATTGGGGGTATCACAATAGGATCTGAGTCAGTGACCCGTACATTACCAATTTCGCCGTCGGTAACTTCGCTTGCTGCAGACACACCAGGGCCCGGACCCTCTCTTTGGATTACTCCTCTCTGCCTTGGTCGGGCAATCTCAGCGAGCTTTTGGGAGCAAGAACACAACTTCTCCCAAACAATTACCGATAATGTTAGTACCCAAAATGATAATTTAAACCGTTCTCCTCATTTACAGTCTTTTACTACCAGAAAGCCCTTGGTCTTTCAACTCCTCTCTGCCCCCCTTTTACATCTACACAATTTTGTTCCGAGTACTTCTAACAGGAAGACCATTCGAAGCATAAAACAGTAAAGTCAAGGCTCGGAGGTTTAAGACTGTCCATTGACCATACTTGGTATATAGAGCATCAGTATGAGGGTCACCTGGGACCCAGTGTCTAACAATGCTGGAACAGCAATACCATCTAGAATAATAGACAGGTAGGGTCGCCCCCCCACATACCTGCGGTTCCAGTCTAGGGGGCCTGACGGTATCTCCTGGGTGTTGGCCCTTGGACCCGGGTTCTGCCCTTTTAAAGGACACGGGTGTAGACAGATGACCCTTCCGGTTGAAAGCGATAACAATGATCTCTCGACGAAAAGGGTGTTGATCAGAGGTTGCTCCGGGGGGTGGCGTTGTCCTCCTCCGGGGGGGGGCGACGTCTTTTCTCCCCGGTGCATCCACGGAACGTCCTCTGGGCAGCCCAGCTAGCAAGATTTTCCCTTCCTCTTCTTTCCGCAGCTGTAGGGCACTCATCACAGCGGCCAGATTTTTAGTCAGCTGGCGCACCTCTGAGCGCAGACAGTCCAATTCACTAGGGTGTCACCTGCGCTTTGGCTTCAGCCACTACGGGAAACAGGGGTTTACTGCCGTTCCAGAGTGACTTCACCCTGATGATGTTGGGTGGCCACCTCAGGTTTTGCCCGGGGCCGCAGCCCTTTTATTGCCATGTCCTTTAGGGCATCAAAGGTAGCATCCGGATGATCTAAGGACCACCAATTTACATTTTCTGCGTTCCTCTGGGGATCTCAATCCCTGTATAAATGTTCTTTCAGCATTCTATTCTCGTCGAAAGCTTTTTAAATTGTTAATTTGCTTGAGGGGCTCTCAGGGCTCCCTGTAGCCCGGCAAGCATAGTCCCGGATGCTGTCACCTGGCTGTTGTGAACAGTGATAGAAGGCCATCCGGAGATCCGTTTCTGTGCGGTCTTCAAATATGGCATGAAGCTTCAGGAAAAACGCAGGCACCGACTCCTGATCAACGGGTATCCCAAGTCCCCCACTTCCCTCTCAGCAGCGCCATTAGCTGCCCTATTAGCACAGCACTTTTTGTCTCTCAGGCATGGAGTACATTTCTAGGATGCTGCATAACTTCCGCTTGAAGCCTGCTAATGGCCTGGCCCACCGCTGTATGGGGAAGCCATTTCGCCCCGGGCATATAGGGGAGCGTTAGTGGCATGATCGGGACTACCGGACGGGGTGCGGGGCCTCGCCCCCATTTCCGGCGCTACAATACCAAGCGGGGCGGGGTTGGGGACTCCGGCCGGGGCCGCACTGTCAGCCCGGTTGTTGTGACATCTTAGCGCCCCCTTGGTTTTAAAAGGGGCCTACCGGTTTTCAGATGCTCTACTTCACAGGCACCGCAGTGGGAACAGGACCTTCGTCGCAGGCGCTCTGATGTCAAGCGTTCACTTCCTGTTGCAGGACCTGCCGCCTATTTTGCGATGCAATTTTCTATGCGGATTGCAAAGCAGATTGGTGATGCAGTTTGCTATGCGGATTGCGATGCGGTTTGCGATGCAGATTGCTATGCATTCGCTATGCGGTTTGCGATGCAGATTGCTATGCGTTTCTATGCGGTTTGCGTGCAGATTGCTATGCAGTTTGCGATCGGTTTGCGATGCAGATTGCTATGGGAGTTTGCGATGCGGTTTGGGGTGGCAGTTGGGGGCGGTCCAAGACTTTGCGCGCTTTTTCAGGTCCGCCCACCCCTTCTTTCTCCAGCGCCTGAGGGCGCGAATATGGCGGCAAAATGGCGGATTTTAGCGCCAAAAATAGCAAACAGTCCCCTTTTTTTCAAAAACAATCCACAGGCACACGGGCCGCAATGCTGCAAGTTTCGTATCCTGTTCGTGACGCCAAGTATTTGTGTCGACCCGCCACCACAATTGTGGGTTACCAGGGCAATGGGTACTCAAGCCGAGCCCTAGAATCTATGGGATTTGTCACAGGTAGCTGTGGCTCGGGGGTGTGGCCCTGGCGGTCTGGCGTATGTTGGGGGATATATTTACAGGGGATTGATGTATGTACAGTTCGGAACGCCACCTTAGAATTCTGGTAATTTGTACCAGCGCTGCTATCGATCTCTGAGGGGATGGTGATGCAGCTAGATGTCGGGTCCCCTACAGGTGGGACTCTTCCCCCAGGTTTGGTAGTTAGGTGAGGATTGTGCAGGCATGCCAATAATAACTCGTCTCACACAGTCAACGTCTTTCCATACCTTTACTTGCAGGATGATAAGGCAGGTCCCAGGGGGGCTGATGGGGTTTATGGAGGATGAGCTTTGAGGCAAAAAGATAAGCAAGTTAGGGGCCTCCTTTACTTTCCAATGAAGCTGAGTACACCACCTGAAGCGAAATCCTCTCTATGATTCCAGCTAGTCTTTAGCTGTTCTGCCCAGTCAAATTGTGTTAGAAGCCCTTTCCCGCGAGGGAGCTGAATCCTTTTCTTGGGGCGTGCACAACTCAAAGTCTTCACCCCCCCCGACTCCAGCTACGTTCTGACTATAAAGGGGCTTGTCTGCCGCGACCTAGGGTCCGGTAGATTCCTGGTTTTCTCTTCACTATGCTGTACAATAGTGATCCTTCGGTCCCCAGTAACCGTTTGCAACGTGCAGGACTTTTCCAAGTCAAAAGCACTTCTCCAATTACCTTCCTTCCACTTTGCCCTTCGCCTTGCTTGTCTCTTAATAGGTAGTTCAGTCTATTCTTCCAGTGGGGCACAGCTCTGACTAGACTAAGGTGTAAACAGACACCCTTACACCAGACTCCACTTTCTGAACTGATGATAGACTTTAAAAATGGACACGTCTACTCTGTCCAAGGACAGGAAACTGACTTCTCACTCTGAAGTCCGGACACTGACTGACTAAATCACTCCCTTCCACACCCCCACTGGGGGTGTCAGAAGTTACATGATGCCCTGAAGAACCTTAACTGTTACCTCTCCACTCATCCTCCTGGTATTGTGTACCAGGGCTACACACTGCCATCTAGTGTCAAAGGGAATTTACAACATTAGGGGGTGGATTACACATTTATACCATGTTTCCCAAACTCGAGTCCTCGCGGCCTCCAACAGGTCCCAGGACTTCCTTAGTATTGCACAGGTGATGGAAGTATTAGCAAGGAATCAGAAGTTCTCTCACTTGTGAAATCCTATGAAAAATCCTAAGAACAAGACCTGGGGGCCATGGAGACTGAAGTTTAGGTAACACCGATTTGTACCAAGCAATTATTCTGGAAAATGTAATTCACTTGGAACTAACAGGACAATGAACACCTTCATGAGATAAATCCTATTATCAATTGATCTACTGCAATAACAACAATCATGGAATTGAACTGTTTTGATTAGGTTTAAAGGGTTTTCCATCTTCAAAAATTATGGCTCAATCATTTATTTACATATAACAAAAACAAAGCCGGTACTTAGCTTCCCCAGGTAACTCTGACCCTTATACTGCCCTGGTTTCACAAAGACAATGGTGTACATATCATTGATCTGAGTAACTATTGAGATAGACTGCACGAACAGTGGTTGCTGCAGTGGAAATGTGCACTCTAGTAATGACATCAGCACTGCAGACAATAGATATAGACAGGAGAAGTGCAAGAAAGTCGGACGCTGGACCTGTGAAAGTTGACTACCCACTGTGCTTGTTACTTTATATGTATACAAGTATTTGTGGGCCACATTTGTTGAAAGCAGAAAACCCCTTTAAAGAGAAGCTGTCACTTCCAGAAAAGCTATGACCTACAGATGTAGTGGTAGTCTACTGTAGCAGCTACAGGGAGAAAATGAAGTTATATTCTCCCTGCAGCTGCTAGTTATCATTGCGGTGCAGGAAAGTGTTAGTCACTAAATACTATACAGTGAGTGTGGCTGTGATTAGGACCCACAACAGTGATTGACAGTATGGTCGCGGCGTATGTGTGCAGAGCAGGCTGTCAATCAATATACCGGGGTCTAATCACAGCTCACTGTGTAGTGAACAATGACTGCCATTGCCTCATGCACTGTCCTGATGACTGGGAGCGAGCTGCTGCAAGACTATAACTTCGTAGCCGTTGCTCTTGTAAATCCTACTTTCCTGCAGATTACCACTATATCAGAAGGAGAATAGCATTTTTAGAGATGACAGGTTCCCTTTAAGACCAAGCCCAGAGAGGATCTATGATGGCTTTCCTGCTGTGAATTCTTTACAATAATCTGTATTTTTTTAGGCATTGCAAACGCGGTGGTCATTCGATGCAGACAAAGGAGAGTTTATGTCACCCAACATGGCCTAGCCTTTATCCAAGAAGTAAAGCTTGCACGTGGAAAAAACAGTACAACCCAGCAAGAGAATTCACATCGTCTTTACAAACTTCACCCTACAGGCTGCAGCCATCATAGGAGGTTGTCAGGATTTTGTGGAAGTTTTATGATGGAGATAAACCTGAAGCAAGCACACTGGTAAGTACACAGCGTCCTCTGGGTTTGGCAGCCGTCTGTGTAACAAAAGAATATTCACACTGGTCAATTACTTGTTATTTTCTGATAAACTGGCCAGCGTGAAAAATCAGTGATCATGATCTTCTTTATGGCTGATTGTCCTTGATTGTGCTACAAAAATACTTTCATGGCTTTAGATGCTCACAAAACAACTTTTCAAAGCACCAGTTTTCCTTAAAAAAGTCGTAGCAAGGAAATCGCTGACAGTGGTGGTCTTCTAATGAACAATTCTTAATTGTTTTCTTAATATTTCCTCAAAGCAGAACACTGACACCCTTGCACAACCATTGATGACATTTTGCCAACATTACACCTTCACCACTGGGCAATTTTCCATTTTTTCGTTTTCATGTTTTCTTCCTCTTCTTCCAAAAGCCATTATTTTGTTATTTTTTTGTTAATATAAGCCGTATCATGGCTTGTTTTTGCGGCCGAGTTGTACTTTTGAAATGACACCATTCATTTTACCATGGAAAACGGGAAAAAAAATTTGAAGTTCAGTGAAACTACAAAAAAAGTACAATTCCACTATTTTTAATTGGATTTGTTTATTTACCATGTTCACTATAAGGTAAAACTGACCTAGCGATATTATTCTAAAATCAGCACAAGTACGCAAATACCAAACATGTATGGGGATATTTTTAAGTGGTGAAAAAAAATGTAAAAATTTGTATGAAAATATTTTTTTTTCAACTTTTGTTAATTTTTTTTTTTTTTTTGGGCCATTTTCCAAGATCCATAACGTTTTCATTTTTCAGGATATAGAGCTGAAGGCTTATTTTTTGCGGCCTGAGCTGGCATTTTATTGATACCATTTTGAGGTAGATAAGATATTTTGATTGCTTCTTATTGCATTTTATTGTAATGTTGCGGCAGCCAACAAAACACAATGCTGGCATTTTGATTTTTTTTTTTTTGTCATACCGTTTACCGATTGGATTAATTTATTTTATATTTCATAGATTGGACATTACTGAAAGCAGCAATAACCAAATATTTGCAGAAATTGCCAGAATGATGGACAAGATTAGGAACCATAGTCCAAAATCCAGGAACTCCCAAAACAATTAGAATCCGATTATAGGCTCCCATGAGGTCCAGCTTAGAGAACCATTTTGCCCCAACAATCTGATAAATAAGTTGGGAATGAGTGAGAGGGGATAATGGTCCTGGATAGTAATTCAATTTAACTCACGAAAATCTAAAACAGGGACACAAGCCCCCTTCTTTCTTTTAACAAAGATGAACACCGCTGCTTCGGGTGAAAGAGGAGGTTCTTATATGTCTTCGAAAGACTCTCAGAGATGTAATCCTTCCTGGCCATACGTTTAAAAGGCTCAGACGTATTGCATAATCGGGTTTTGGGTAATTTTGCTCCAGGAAGCAAGTATATGGTGCAATCATACACACGGTGGGGAAAAGTTCCTGGCACCCCCTTTTCTGAAAACACATCCACAATATCAGACAGAAAGAGGGTATGGTTTTATTGGAAACAGTAGAAATGATGGAACCTAGGCATTTATTCTTGCAGAAATCACTCCATTCCACTATTTCTCTGGACTGCCAGTCAATACCTGGATTATGCACAGTTAGCCAGGGAAGACCTAACACAATAGGAGTAGGAGACCTTCTAAGATAAAACAAGAAAGGAGCTCAATGTGAAGAGCCCCTATGCGCAGATCACATTATGCACTACTTGCATAAAATTTCCCTGACTGAGAGGTGCAAAGTATATTGCAATTAAGGGATGAGCTTCTCCAAAGTACTAGAGGGAACCGAGCAGCCACCGTAAGGGCTTCCACCCCACTATCCAAGAGGATAGGTTTAGAGAGTACCATGATGGGACGGAGTCACAATAGGTCTATCCATGAGGCATCTATCTATGCGTAGGCCAGAAAAAATGGTGGCCTCCAACGACTCAGGAGTTTGTAAAGCACTAGTGGGTCTTTTAATCTTTCAGACAGACCCTGAAAATCTGACTCCTAAGAGCAGATCGCTCCACTGGGTGTCAGTGGCCCATTTATGGAACTCTGAGCCAAATTCCTCTGCCACTGGTCTTCCTGCTGCAGCTTACGTAGCTTAGACTCAGCAAGGGAGACATGGTCCAGATCATCACACACGAGGCATAGAGCCTCAAAAAACCATCAACCAACCGAGAAAAATAACAATCCCAACTCATTATTGCCTCACTCCCAGATGATTGAGGAGCAAGCCTAAAATAAAGCTTCCCGTCTCCCAGAAAACCTATACGGGAAGGGCCAACTTAGGTTCCGGTTCAACCTGACTGCCCGCAAGACAGTCTGCTGCTGTAAGACCTTAGATTGCAGGACTGACAGGTTAAGCGACAGACCCTGCAAATGTTTGGCAAGGACTGCAATGGGATCCAAATTCACGATTCCTCCATAATGGTTTTGAAGATGTTACTTTAGGATTTTCTATTATGTGCACATATCAAGACTTCATATGGTGCTTCTGGATTTATCATCATCATCAGGGCATACATAGAAATCATGGTGTCCCCATAGCAAAAGTCTGATTGGGCCCCCCCAACAAAAATAAATAAATAAAATAATCAATAGGTGCTCTTAACTCCAAGCATGCATGTTATAAATATAGGCCAAACATTGTCCAAGAAAGAGATTGCCTGAAATAGAAGACAATTAAAATTTGTAGCTAGTCTTTCATTTTTTCTCATTTGAGTAAAAGAAAAAATTTAACACTTACATCCAACTTGATATGTTCCTTGTAACATTAAAAATGGAAGATTAAGCAGGACAACCTGAAACAGCAAAACAGATATAAAATAATTACTTTACATGAGAAGTGTACCTTCTAAAAGACTGCATAAATCAATAATATAAGTGAATATAAGAAACTTTGTAATATCTTATCAGAGATATTAGCTTCAGTCTATTCTTATGAGTCATGTCACAAACTCATTTACTCTTAAACTGCTCAAATCCGTCCTGCTCAGCACAATGATTTCACAAGTTAGGAGGGAGGAGGAGCAAAGCCAGGAGGAAGCACACAAACTTTTTCCTACAGGTTTTTAGCAGGTATATTAGCTTATACCAGAGCTGAATTCACAGCTACAATGCTCAGTACTGCTATATAATTTCAGATATTCACATCATACATGCGCACACACATTAGAAATATTTTTAATATGGGAATTGGGTAGCTTGCAACAAGCCTCGCTCTCCTGCCCCCAGCCTGTGTGTGTCCCGTCCAGCTTCTCAGGCATGTGGTAGTGCAGGACTGCCATAGTCACAGACATGGCCCTGGACACATCAGAGGGGCCCTCTAGCCATCGGGGCCCGGGTCTCTCCCCCAGTGTTGAGTGGGGTCACTTCAACAGACAAGGGTCACTTCCTGCACCGTGGTCCTGATCTCTGCCTTTCTTATGGCTCCTTTATCGTAAGGATCTTACTTGGGTAATATGACCTTCTCTATTTTGTCCATACAGGCTTCTTGTGTTCTTTTGCTTTGAAGCTTAATTTCTGAGCATGTTTTCTCCTGTTTTATTTCTATTACATTAGACTGGGATTATTATGCTGGTTAGGATGAGGGTGACATTCCTTATTATGGGTTCCATTGTTATGCCATTGTCTTGCTGATATTGAGCCATTCTATATGTGCTACTATCTTGTTATTTCTATGCATGACTATCCCCCTTGTTTTGTTAATTGAGACCCTCTACTGATGGTTGTTCTGAGCCTGTTGTTACTGTGATTACCCCAGCCTTTTTGGGCACATTCCTATTTCACATTATATGTGTCTACCATTTCAAGTACTTGTCTAGGCAGATTTCAGCCATGTTTTTTGTTTTTGAATATGTTTTTATTCATTGTGTGTTCACATGTTCAATAAAATTTCGTATTTAACATTTTCATATTGAATTTGGTGTAGTGTGCGTTGTATACGGTAGTTCTTTTCTTTTGGTGTTCAACAGACATGGTGGCGCGCAGTGCAGCTTGTCTGCTAGTAATGACGTGGCCGGGGCGACACACAAGCACAATTAAAGGTGCAGTGTCGCCCCTGCCGCATCATTACAACCAACACATGGATTGTCTGGTGAAGTGACAGCAATAAAGTACTCCGGCGGTCCGGCAGAGTAGAGATGCTGGGGGAGCGGCCCATACCCCAACTATGAGTGGGCCCCTCTGATAGTCCAAGGCCCTGTTTAAACCCCCTCCTCGACACTAATGTGCAAAAATTTTTGTGCAGG
>JARQOD010013198.1:0-16640 GCA_033576555.1 Oophaga sylvatica
CCCTGAACGCATACCGCGATCTCCGACACAACTTACCGATCCGGTGTGCCGGCGCCGCGTTCTCTTGCTGGGATGGATGTCAGGAGAGGGCGGGTTGTGGCGCAGGAATCGGCATGCCCAGTGCGCGCCTTCCGGCGCCATATTGTGGAAGACACTGCAGTGTGTCTTCAAGAAAATGGCGCCAGAAAGGAAGGACTGCGCAGGCGCCGATATCGCCGTCATCGGCGCATGCCCAGTCCGCGCTTTCCGGCGCCATTTTCTTGAAGACACACTGCAGTGTCTTCAAGAAAATGCTTTATGCGGCTTTAAGTCTCCTCATCTGCATGCTTAGCATGTTGATCTCCGCAAGGAGTGACGATATTTCTTGGACAATGGTCTGACGCCTCTCACACAGCCAAACCAGATCTCCGCTTTGCACTGACGAGGTGCAAAGTGTCCTGGATACCTTGAGTGCTGTCTCTTGGCCTTCCGGCATCGCCACTTCGGTGGCTTAAGCCGGTTGCTGCTTTAGGGAGATAGCCAGGAGGATTCAGGGAGAAGATCCTTGGAGTTGTGGACGATGGGAGTCCGACTTCAATTCTCTGGGACCGGTGATAGCCGGGTCAAAAATGGATTCCGGATTGAAATCGCTGAAGATAAGAAGTTGCATTTTTCCCTGGGATATTTGGTCAACATGGTGTTTTATGACATCCTGAAGATTCGGAAGTCCGATATAATATGCCTGCAGGAGTTCAGGAGGGAAGGCAGGTATGTGCTGGTGCTATCTTCTATGGCGGCTTGCCAGAATTTGTTTACTGCCCTGAAAAATGGAGTTGCAAATCCTTTGCTGGAAGGACTTACCTTTACTGTGCTATACTCTAAGGGGGATATCCCACTTGTGGTTTTCATGCACAACCCTTTTGTTTCCCTGGAGGACATTACTTTATTTTTGAAAAGACATTGCATTTATGTTCAGTACTCCCACAGGGTCCTGAATGGAGAAGGGCTCTGGACCGGGAAGTACAAATTTTTTGTGAGATTTGGGATGGATCCCCAAGGCCCGGGAGGCATCCATTACCCCCTCTTTAATTTTTCAATTGGGAAAAATAGTGTTTTTTTGTTTTTTCCAGATGCCCCACTGTATTGCAGGAGGTGTAAAAATTTCGGGCATACCCAGGATAGTTGCAAGGACATGCCAACTTGTAGGAATTGCAATGGTTCCGGCCATATGGCAAAAGACTGCACAAATCCTGTTATGTGTAATGCTTGTGGTGAGGAGGGCCATAAGTATCGGGATTGTAAGGCCAGGATCAGTCCTAGGTCTTACGCTGAGGTCACAGGTGGGGCAGCTGCGCCCCCTGCTGCTGTTGTTGACATTCCACAGGTTACAGACCCGGATCTTATTGAGGAACCTGAAATCATGGATGCACATGAGGAGGCCCTGCCTGAAACGGAGACTCCCAGCCCAGAGGTGGCAGGTTTGGGACTTGCTGAGGTTGAATGTGAGCTCCCTCATCAGTCTGATGTCTGTGGGGAGGGGAGTTGGAGGGTTCTCTTGGTAATACCCCCAGTATATCTTGGTTAGCTACTGAGGAGGAGTTGACCAGTTGTGGAGATCAAGGTGACTTCACTCTTGCAAGGCCCTCTGAGGAGGAGGAGGAGCCTGGAACTTCCTGTAAAAAGCCCAGAACGGATTGGGCGGACGCCGGTGAAGATTGTTTAAGTCCGGTGAGTGAACGTAGTTACCCTCAGAATGTCTTCTCTCCTGACACCAATTTTTTTTAGGCATTCCCGCAGACGTAAACAGATTCGGGGAGTTGCAGTTCCAGATGGAAGACGAAAACGGCTGAAGAAGAAGTGGCCTGTTTGTCGTCATGTAAATAACACCATCATGTTATGGCTCCCCAAGCTGGTTGGGGCATTGCGTCCCTGAATGTCAGACAAATTAGATCTAAATCCAGGAGGGCAGTCGTCCTAGATTACATTAAACAGATGAATGCTCACATCTTTTGTCTTCAGGAATGTGGGATTGAGGACGCTCCAAGCGATAAGGACTGGCCTTACGGTCAGCATGTATGGTCTGGCTCATGTGTTAATAGGAATGATGGTGTAGGGATATTAATGGGTAACAGGGAGATTAGTTTAGATAGCTACACGGTGGTAGAGGTGGGTAGATGTATAATTGCACATGTTAGCTATAGGGGGTGGCGGGCTAGAATTATTAATGTGTACTGTCCATCAGGAAAGGATGGGAAAAAGGAGCGTCTGGCTCTTTTGGAAAAATTAAGTTTGTTTCTTCCAGGCAAAATGCCTACAGTTTTAGTTGGAGACTTTAATTGCATCACAGAAGGGAATTGTGACATAACTGGTAAAAAGTTATCCAATCTTATTTCTGATTTTTCCCTTCTAGATGCTGCTGCTCTGAAATTTGGCATCCCACCACCGCCAACATACCATGCTGATAGGGTGGTATTGCATCCAGAATAGATAAAATGTTGTTTTCCAAAAATATGTTGTGTATGAATTTTGAACAAAATGCTGTACCTTTTTCTGATCATGAGTGTTTGAGAGGTGTGTTTAGTGCGATTGATGACCGTGTGTATGGTGGTGGGGTTTGGAAGCTGAACGTTAGGTTGTTAGAAGATGAGGATGTGATGAATGAATTAAAAATAAAGTATAAAGAGTGGAGAGTATGTAAGAGGAATTTTGCGTGTGTGCTGGAATGGTGGGACTGGGTTAAGGTGTGTTGCAAAAAATTCTTCAAAAAATGGGGCTATAAAAAAGCTGCTAGTTATCGGGAAAGATTTAATGATTTAAACAGGTGTATAGACTGGTTAAGGAAGTGTGGAGAAAGTGGGATGGATGTGTCTGATGAGCTGGCTGAGACAAAGAGTGAACTAAAGCGTGTTATGGATGCGAAAGGAAAGGAAATCATCTATCGCACCAAAATAGAACATCTTGAGAAAGATGAAAAGTGCACAAGGTTCTTTTTTAAGAAAATGAATGGGAGAAAGGTTGATATGGATAAAGTCCTGGATAGGAACGGTTTGTGTGTGTCAGGTGAGAATGTGATAAAGGAGGTGAATAGGTTCTACAGCAAGTTATATGATAAAAAATGGATTGACTCTGGTCTTGTTTCAGAAGTGCTGAATGGGTTAGAAAACAAGTTGGGTAGTGAAGATTGTGATATTTTGAATGAGGATGTGATTATGGATGAAGTACAAAACGTGATGAAGAGTGCTAAAAAGAATAAGACACCAGGGAAAGTCGGATTGCCGGTAGAATTCTATGTGAAAGCATGGGATTTCCTGGGTGCTGATTTGACTGAGATATGTAAGTACATGTGGGAGAATGGTAAGTTGTGTGAATCAATGAAGGAGGGGGTGGTTGTGCTTGTGTATAAGAAAGGTGAGAGAAAGTGTTTAGAGAATTGGAGACCTATAACGCTGCTGAATGCAGATTACAAAATCTATAGCAAATTGTTGGCGAATCGTATGCGTGAGGTGATTGGTAATGTTGTGGATGAGGATCAGGTGTGTGCAGTGCCTGGGAGAAGTATGAGTGATAACTTATTGTTATTAAGGGATTTGATTGGGGACTGCATGGGAAGGAAACAGAAGTGTATGGTTCTGACAATTGATTTTGAGAAAGCGTTTGATAGGGTCTCGCATGTGTTTTTGTTTAAAGTTCTGGAGACAATGGGATTTCCTAAAAAATTTGTGAATGGGTTAATGTCTTTGTATGATTGTGTGTCAAGTGAGTTTCTTGTTAATGGATGGTTGAGTGAGAAAGTGAATATTATGTCTGGTGTAAGGCAGGGGTGTCCCATGTCCCCTGTCTTATTTGTATGTGTGATTGAACCTTTGTTGTGCTTGGTGAGACGTGATAAAGTGGTGCGAGGTTTGTTGGTACCGGGGAGTGGTGGAAGCATGTGAAAGTTCTTGGATATATGGATGATGTTGTGGTTGTGAGTGAAAGTGTTGCGTCTATGAGTAGAGTTAAGTTGCTTTTGGAGTTTTTCTGTGGTGCGTCTGGTTTTAGAGTGAATTGGAATAAATGTAGTTTTAAATGTTTTGGGGATGATGGGGTTAAAATGGAGGGGGTTAAATGTGAGGAGGGTGCTCTCAAAGTGCTGGGAGTATTATTTAATAAGGAGCTGGAAGGTAAGGAGAGCTGGGAGGAGTGTGGATTGCGCATAGAGCGTAAGTTAAATTTTTGGCGACTGAGAGACTTGACCTTGAGTGGTAAGATTTTGGTCATAAAAGCGGTGATTCTTCCGATTCTGCTTTTTATTGCAACAGTTTTTCCACCGTCTAATAGGAAAATAAAAAGAGTGGAAAAGTTAGTTTTTACTTTTTTCTGGAGTAGTAAAATAGAAAAACTTAAGAGAAAAAGTCTTTTTAAGGCATGTCACCATGGTGGCATGGCCTTTCCAAACATTGAGATTTTTTTGGGGCTTCAGTATATCAAAACGGTAGTTATTTTGTTGAATAGAGGAAATAAAGGAGCTTATATGGCAAGATATTCTGCTGGTTGGATGTTGTATGGCTTGTGTTGGAGAAAGAGGGATGCTAGAGTGCCTGTTGCTTTCAAGTGTCCGGTCTGGTATGAGGTGATTGAAAAGTTTGTGAGGAAGCATGATTTACTGAGTGTGCCGATGAATGATTTTAGAATGGCTAAGAAGGTGATGAAAATAATACATAAGAATGATGTGGAGAGTAATATTGTGGGTTTGAGAGGAAATGAAGTCTCGGTTGCATGGAAGAGTTTGGGAACGCATGGGATGTCTAATAGACAAAGGGATATTGTATGGATGTCCTTGCACAATATTTTGCCTGTGCGACAGGTTCAGAAGAGACGAGGTTTGACCAGAACGGAAGTGTGCCCGAGAGAAGGTTGTGGTGGATGTGAGACTGTGTGGCATACTATGTGGGACTGTGATTACGAGTACAGTGTGTGGAAGTGTGTAGGTGGGTTGTGTAAGGAATTAGCGGGGGTGAGTTTTATTGACTGGCGTGTTGCAATGTTTGGAATTGGTGCATGTGGTCGTGTGAAAAATAGAATCCTATGGTTAATTATGACTTGTGTGATGCAGAGTTTGTGGGATGTGAGGAATTTAGGAATTTTCAAAGAGAAGCATTTATCTGTGAATAAGTGTGTCGGGCTGATCCTTTCTAGATTATACTTGATTTATAAATTAGACAGTGAAGGCGGTGGTGGTTCTGATGCAGAGGGCGTTTGGAAATGTAAAAAATGGCAGCACTTGATCAAATATCAGTGAATTTTAGTGATGTTTATTGATGTTTATGACGTCTTTTGTGTATACCTTTAGTTTGTTATGCTGAATTAAATATGAACCATGATGATGAGAGTTGAAACAACGACGTTTAAGTTGATGAGCTTATATTGAGTTGTTTATAACTAACCTGAATGGTTTTAAAAAAAAAAAAAAAAAAGAAACACAGTGTCTGCAAATTGAGATTCTGGCTTGGCTATTATCCTAGGTCATGTGATAAGGCTCGTTAAAGGGTCGACATTGACTTGTAGGATTGCTACCTTCCAAAAGGTGGCACTAGAGTTCTAGCTCTCTTCCTCTCTGAAGAGACAATTTTGCATAATTAGCATATTTCCCAGAGGAGCATTGCGGCTTTAAGTCTCCTCATCTGCATGCTTAGCATGTTGATCTCCGCAAGGAGTGACGATATTTCTTGTTCAAGAAAATGGTGATGCAAAGCGAAAACTGCGCAGGCGCCGAAACAATCCCGCCCTCTCCTGCACATCAAGTTGACACTCAGGGCCCATATGAGAATGGCGCGGTGTGCGCAGGCGCACAGTGAATGTAACTGTCGCCTACGCGTCACCGCCATTTTAAAACCAATGCCCCCTCTTGCATTTAAATATGTAGTTGACGCCCACAAATCGCCCCCAGTTAAAAAAAAAAAAAAAAAAACAGAACTGCGCCATACAGTGCCTCTGCGGTCCTGTCAGAAAAAAATATTGGGCACATATTCTGCCCCATACAGTGCCTCTGCGGTCCTGTCAGAAACAAATATTGGGCACATATTCTGCGCCATACAGTGCCTCTGCGGTCCTGTCAGAAACAAATATTGGGCACATATTCTGTGCCATACAGTGCCTCTGCGGTCCTGTAAGAAAAAAATATTGGGCACATATTCTGCACCATACAGTGCCTCTGCGGTCCTGTCAGAAAAAAATATTAGGCACATATTCTGCACCATACAGTGCCTCTGCAGTCCTGTCAGAAACAAATATTGGGCACATATTCTGCGCCATACAGTGCCTCTGCAGTCCTGTCAGAAACAAATATTGGGCACATATTCTGCGCCATACAGTGCCTCTGCGGTCCTGTCAGAAACAAATATTGGGCACATATTCTGCGCCATACAGTGCCTCTGCGGTCCTGTCAGAAAAAAATATTGGGCACATATTCTGCGCCATACAGTGCCTCTGCGGTCCTGTCAGAAAAAAATATTAGGCACATATTCTGCACTGAGAGGATGGTAGGAGTTATACTTCACCCAAAATTACGATGTAAGACACAGATGAAGTTATTCTTCCCTTATCTGGACATTTGGACTGACGCCCAGAAACTAGATTGTAACTTGTGCTTAGCTGTCTCAGCAACCTTCTATTACTATGAATTATCACTTTTCTAATTATGAAACTTTCTTATCAACATTCCACTGTTATGAATCACTTTGCTGCTTATGGAACAAAGGAATTTTACTGCGCCTGTGCGACAATATCTTATGATTTGTTAGTATAAATAAAGGGATAGCATCCATAGAGCGGGCGCGCTCAGGGGCTTCCCAGTACCTGATTATACACTACGTGTCTGTGTATTTCTTGTTACGGGGATACTCCGACTCCAACAAGGACCCTCCATGGCTGAATGATCCTAACAATTCCTGGCGCCTGAACAGGGACCCGAGGTCTGCGTATTCCTTCAAGTTCATCGACCGGCACGAGTAACCGCTGAGATTGGGACATTGGAACAGCAGATGACAAACCTGGCCAGGTAAGAGACACTGTTAGTTCTCTTACATCTGCTCTGCGATAGTCCGTAAATTTCATGCATATCTTGTGTTGGGATTGAGGAACTAGTAGAGAAGAATACCTATAGCTCGGGTCATTCATGTATATACTGTAGGATCTGCCGAAGGAGAGGTCAGAGAAGGTCATGAAATGTATGGTATGAAAGAGATGTGGATGTCGGGAATAGCCTCATAAGCCGCACTAAGGTAGATGACATAAGTATTACGGAGATTGCCTAACTGAGTCATAAGGTTGTGTCCTTTCGGGGAAACCTTCGCTCACGCTTAACTCCCGAACCTTTGTCCTCCTTTCTGACGGATAAGAGATTGATAGAATGAGCCCATGGAAGTAATGATAATACTCCAGGGACACGATATGTAATGGAGACTGTATGGTTCATTTTATGTATTGTTGGTCTTGCCCTTGTTGCCATATATATGTGTGTTAGAATTACTCTACACTTCAGACAAAACGGTCCAGATAAACCGTTTCAGATACTGGCTCCTTAGGACAGAATAGGTAACGAGGAAAGGTAGAATATAGAATATATTCTATCTAACCCAAAAAAGCCTCCTAAGGTAGGAATAGTCAGGAAAAATGGGCAACAAACAGACTAAGACCACAAATGATGAACAAGATGTCTATACAATCGTGACAGAAAGGTGTGGTGTAGAAGCAACTAAGAATTTAGGGAAAGTTTGCAAAACTTTTCAGGTAGCAAGGCATGAAAGGTTTAACAGGAAGATATGGGAGGACATTCAGGTTAGAAAAGCGGGAGTAATAAGGGATAAAGGATGGCAAGAGCAGGTTGACTCTATGGTCAAATTATCCAAACTAGCAGAAACAGACCATTGGTCTTTTAATAAAGACAATGGGTTATGGAGAACTCCAGTCAGACAGGGTCCCATTGTACAAACTGAGAACAGTAAACAAATGAACCCATTGGCACCACCATATCAGCCCAGGTCAGAACCCACACTGTATCCTGATCTTCGGGGTCCGGGTGGATGGACATGTACAAACTGTGGACTCCAGAATCCAGACTGGAGAGACACATGTGCAGGATGTGGAGCACCACAACCACATGATATGTTGGCACCAGTGCGTATCCTCAGTCGACCATACAGAGAAGAAGATGGTGGCAATCCACCGCGTAGAGTAACTAGATACCATCAGACTAGACAATATTTTCCATGGACCCCCGCTGAGGGAATGTCCCTACTTCAGAATGCACCAGATCCGATACAATGCCCACTAAGATTTGCTACGTACATACAACAGATAATACACACCCATAATGGAACATGGTCAGATGGAACAGAATTATGTAGAATGAAAATGACACCAGGGTTGTATCAGGAATTGATGACAGTTATAGAACCTCATAGACCTCAACCAGTAGATGGTGAGGATCCAAATACCGCACTGTCAGGACAGAATTTTGTGCAGAGACTATTAGAGTTTATGAGAACCAAGCAAAGAATGAGAGGGACTTCAGGAACTGTTTCCCAAAAGTCAGGACAGCCAGTAGATGAATACTACCTAGCGGTAGAGAACAGTTACAGAGATGAGGGAATGGATCTTACTAATGAAGGAGTCATTCGACTGATGACTAAAACTTTTATAGAGAATCTCAACCCAAAACTTAGGGAAAAGTTCAAGGCTGCAACTCCTGATTGGAGAACACTAGATGATCCCCAGATAGTCAGACAAAAACTATTAGGGATAGAAATGGATATGCGTGAGGCAGCATCCAAACCCGTCAGAGTGGCGGCAAATAACAGTCTGGTTAATAAGAACAACAGATCAAATCAAACTTATGACAAAGGGAATTTGGATAAGAAAACTAATCCATGTCACTACTGTAAGAAACCAGGACATTGGATTAGAGAATGCAGGAAAAAAGCCAGGGATATAGAAAATGGTATTTATGTCCCAAGACAATCACAAGAAAAGACAGTACAGGCTTCTGCTCCTGCAGCTAGCGAGTGACTAGACGTAATGCAAACCACTTTGACTGGAAGGCGCCCAATAATTCAAGTAAAAGTAGCAGGAAAGCAATGTCCTTTTTTAATAGATACCGGAGCAACTTCCTCCGTCCTCAATGAAGACGCCCTACCAAATGCTGATTGTTTATCAGATGATGTAACTTATACCGAAGGGTATGATGGAGGAATCAGGCCACCCCCATATAGTATTCCCCTTGAAACAAAGATAGGATCTAAAATATTTTTATCAAAATTCCTTTTTGTTAAAGGGGCACCTACTTGTCTTCTAGGTATGGATTTACTAAAACAGACAGGAATGAATATCCAATTTTTGGAAGATGGTAGAGTCCAAATTTTGGTGCCTGATGACCAAGAGTCTCTAGAAAACATTGTAAAAGTCCAAGCCTTAGAGGATGAGAAAGATCCTGCCCCTACCCAAATTATTTTGGATCTTTCTGAGGTACCAGAAAAATTATGGGCACAACATGACACCGATGTAGGACTAATGCCAATAGCTCCTGTAAAAGTCACTCCTGTTCCAGGTGTGACACTACCCCAATTGAGACAGTATCCTATTAGTGCCCAACAAGAACACGCCATAGGAGAACAGATAAAAGATTATCTAGAAACTGGAGTACTTATAGAAGTAAAGTCACCAGCTAATACACCGTTGTACCCCGTAAAAAAGAAATCTATTGAGGGGTCAGCTGCTAAGTACCGGATGGTACATGATTTAAGAGAGATAAATAAAATTTTGGAACCTATTACTCCTGTTGTGCCAAATCCACACACGTTGCTATCACAGATTCCAGCAACAGCACGAGTATTTTCTGTCATAGACTTATCAAATGCATTCTTTTCAGTACCATTACACCCAGACTGTTACAAGCTGTTTGCATTTACATTCAAGAATAGACAATTAGCATGGACAAGATTACCACAGGGTATGATACATTCACCTACCTTGTACTCAGAAGCTATGAGATCAGTTCTACAAAATTTTAAACCTACGGATGAGGTTGTAATTCTCCAATATGTTGATGACCTATTGTTATGTGCCCCTGATCAAGAGTCCGCAGACAGCAACACAATAAGGTTGTTAATATTTCTAGCAGACATGGGCTGTAAAGTTAACAAGAGGAAAATACAACTTTGTATGACTACGATAGTATTTCTAGGACACTGCATTTCACAAGGTATTCGGCACCTCACCGCCGACAGACTAAAAATCATTAGAGATCTTGTTCCTCCCAAGAACTACAAAACATTAAGAGCATTTTTGGGAATAGTATCACACTGCAGACAATGGGTTATACATGCTAGTCAGCTTATGCAACCTCTATATGATTGTTTAAAAATCGAACCTTTCCAGTTAACTGAATCAGCGCTCATAGCCTTTCAAGACCTCAAAAAAGGTCTCATGTCAGCCCCGGCCTTGGGAATACCAGACTACGCCAAACCATTCCAATTAATGGCTGCAGAAATATCTAATCATGCTACAGGGGTACTAACACAGAAACATGAAAATAAACAAAGACCTGTCGCATACTACTCTGCTCAATTAGATAATGTCACCAAAGCTGCACCGTCATGTGTCAAGGTAGTAGCAGCTGTTTCTCTTTTGGTAGAAAAAGCCTCAGACATAGTACTAGACCATGCCTTAATAGTACAAACTACACATGATGTACATGGCATACTGAATCAGGTATTGCCAAAACACATTTCAATGGCTAGACATCTTAGATTACAATGCTCCTTACTAATGCCACCAAACCTCACTTTTCGCCGTATATTGTCTCTAAATTTAGCCACTCTGTTACCATTAGAGACAAAGGGGGGGGTGGAAGGAGACTATGAAGATAAAAAATTTTTACAATTTTTATGAACAAAATAATGGAATACATGATTGTTTACAGTGTATAGAACAAGAAACACAAGGGTTACCTAATGTACAGGACATCCCTCTTGACAATCCAGACTTACAAATGTATATAGATGGTAGCAGGTATGCAGATGAAGCTGGTAACTTTCACACAGGTTATGCTGTTGTATCAGACCATGATGTTATTGAAGCTGAACCAATGCAAGCCAGCTGTTCAGCCCAGGAAGCTGAACTATTAGCTCTAATACGAGCATTACAATTAGCAAAAGAAAAAACCGCTAATATTTTTACTGATTCTAGATATGCATATGGCATTGTACATGATTTTGGATGCATATGGAGAGCTAGAGGTTACATGACAGCTTCAGGTCAACCAGTAAAACATGGACAAATGATTAAACAAATTCTAGAATCAGCTGCCTTAACTAAACAAGTAGCAGTAATGAAAGTACCTGCACATGTAAGACTCGACACAGAGATAGCTAGGGTAATGACCGAGCCGACAAGGCTGCTAAGCGAGCTGCAGTAAAACCTCTGACAACTGACCACACTATTAGTGCAGTATCAGAATTTGACTTAATTACACGACTCAAAGAATCCCACCAGCAGGTGAGTAGAGAAGAAAAAGAAGAGTGGCAGAAACAGGGGGCAGAAGAAAAAGAAGGACTATGGAGAAAAGGAGATGAGCTTTGTCTCCCCCGAGCGTGGTACCCTGTTGTGGTCAGTGAAGCCCACGGACCTACACATGTGTCTGCAAACGGTATGATACAGAGGGTCAGACAAAAGTGGTTAGCCCCAGGGTTCGGCCAGGTAGCTCGAGCAAAATGTGGTTCTTGTGAAATCTGTTTAGCCTACAATCCAGGACAGACTATTAAGACCCCCCAGAAGCACCATGTAAGACCACTATATCCGTTCCAGAGACTTCAGATCGATTATATCCAGATGCCTAAGCATGGACACTATGAGTATGTACTGGTATGTGTGGACATGTTTTCGGGGTGGCCGGAGGCTTATCCAGTTCATAGAGCCACGGCTAAAATCACTGCAGTAAAAATAGCACATGAACTGGTACCCCGTTATGGTATCCCAGAAGTGATCGAGTCAGATAGAGGTACACATTTCACTGGAGAGATCTTTCAGAATGTAATGAAAATGTTGTGTATAAAGAGTGAACTACACACCCCTTACCACCCACAGAGTTCTGGTAAGGTTGAGAGAATGAACGGGACACTCAAATTGAAAATACAGAAAGCTATGGCAGAGACACAGAAACCATGGACTGAGTGTCTTCCAATAGCATTGTATTCAGTCAGAAACACCCCCCAGGGAAAGAGCAAACTCACCCCCCATGAAATATTGTTTGGTAGAGTTGCCAATACAGGATTGTATTTCCCACAGACTTTAATGCTAGAAACTGAGAGTTTAACAGCATATGTACAGAACTTATGTAAACATGTGTCTAAAACACACTCTTTAGTGTTCTCTTCTATTCCAGATCCAGATTCCGTTGAAGGGACACACAAGCTACAACCAGGGGACGAAGTGTATGTAAAAAGACATAACAGAAGGACACTAGAACCCAGATTCGAGGGTCCTTATCAGGTGTTACTAACCACGCCTACTGCATTAAAATTAGAAGGAAAGGCTGCATGGGTGCATGCTAGCCACTGTAAGATAGCAAAATGAGAATTCTTTATCAAATCATTGCGTTGATAGCGATTTTGGTAAGCTACACTGTTGCTTGGACACCTGGGACATCCATCCCCAAGGAAAAAGAACTGGAAGAAGGGAGACCTACTCTTCCCTTTGGAAATGGAAAAGCCATACACAAAATAGGACGCAAAATAACTATACCTGCAGAGCAAACACAGAATGCTTGACCATGACAATAAAAATCACTGGCCCCTGTACAATATTCAGACAGGAGAAGTCTAAAGTATGGTATAACCGATATCTCATACATGTAAAAACGGGTTTTAATATAACCATTAATTCCACAGTAGAAGGGAACAATGTATGTTCATTTGTGAATACCACAGAGATCACTAACCACAATTTTAGGAATTTTGCGATATATTACACCAGCAAGAAGTATCAAAACTCAAACACCACTGTTCTAAATGCCCCTGGGTATTATGTTTGTGGTAACACGTCTGAAATAAAGGGAGGACCTTGGTTTGCCATAGGCATATATGTGTATAACGCAAGTATCCTGCCTCATTTCAGCAACCACTCTCTTATCCCCATCCCGAGCACCTGTGTTAACACTTCTACGATACATCAAAAGGTAAAAGTTCAGTTCAATGTATCTTTTCCACTTATCCCTACGTGTTCAAGGCATAAGAGGGCTTGGTATGACACCCTGCTGGGGGCAACGGGTACTGGAATGGGAATTATGAATAGCATGCAAATGGAGTCTATGGCCAATAAATGGTCTAGAGCAGGACAGGATATGGCAGAAAGTGTAAAAATTAATGGTAAATGGATTCCAACTTCCTTAAAAGTTAACCGACTTGGATTGCAGATCCCTAATGATATTAATAGTATTTTTAATCAGAGTTTATTCTTAACAGAAAAATCATGGGAAAATATTTCATCATTAATAAATGCAACACAATGTGGTTTCGAAATAATAAATTGGCAAATACAGAAAAACAGAGCACAAGCTGGCCTCATGTCTGGAAACTATTTTGAGTGGGCAAAAATATTTAATATTTCCCAGTCAGATACCTGGTTCACGGTCACTGGGAAAGAGGTCCAGTGTTTAGATTTATGGTGTTTGGGTACTTTCACAGCCTTTAAAATCCGTGCTAATAGCACTATGGTAATGTGTAAAATATTTGTAATGCCCATAGTTATACAAGAGGAATTTTGGTACCCAGAAATTAAGGGTACCTATATGGACACTAACAATCAGACACATGATCTCTCAAGCTGTCACGAGACTAACAAAGGTTATGTTTGCGGACAGGGTACTCCCATGTATGAGCCATGTCTATTACAACATCAAACTAATATATGTCCCCTACTGCCACACACTTTATTCAAGTTTTTTGTTATCCCCTTGTTATATTAGTATTACTTATATTTGTGTTAACTATGCTAAATATATTTGTGTACCGACGGGTGGCAAGGAAGATAAAAAAACTTCAGGAGAAAATTCACTATCAACATATATAAGGAAGAATCAAAGGGGGGACTGAGAGGATGGTAGGAGTTATACTTCACCCAAAATTACGATGTAAGACACAGATGAAGTTATTCTTCCCTTATCTGGACATTTGGACTGACGCCCAGAAACTAGATTGTAACTTGTTTTTAGCTGTCTCAGCAACCTTCTATTACTATGAATTATCACTTTTCTAATTATGAAACTTTCTTATCAACATTCCACTGTTATGAATCACTTTGCTGCTTATGGAACAAAGGAATTTTACTGCGCCTGTGCGACAATATCTTATGATTTGTTAGTATAAATAAAGGGATAGCATCCATAGAGCGGGCGCGCTCAGGGGCTTCCCAGTACCTGATTATACACTACGTGTCTGTGTATTTCTTGTTACGGGGATACTCCGACTCCAACAAGGACCCTCCATGGCTGAATGATCCTAACAGCACCATACAGTGCCTCTGCAGTCCTGTCAGAAAAAATATTGGGCACATATTCTGCGCCATACAGTGCCTCTGCGGTCCTGTCAGAAAAAAATATTAGGCACATATTCTGCACCATACAGTGCCTCTGCGGTCCTGTCAGAAAAAAATATTGGGCCCATATTCTGCACCATACAGTGCCTCTGCGGTCCTGTCAGAAAAAAATATTGGGCACATATTCTGCACCATACAGTGCCTCTGCGGTCCTGTCAGAAAAAAATATTGGGCACATATTCTGTGCCATACAGTGCCTCTGCGGTCCTGTCAGAAAAAAATATTGGGCACATATTCTGCACCATACAGTGCCTCTGCGGTCCTGTCAGAAAAAAATATTGGGCACATATTCTGCGCCATACAGTGCCTCTGCGGTCCTGTCAGAAAAAAATATTGGGCACATATTCTGCGCCATACAGTGCCTCTGCGGTCCTGTCAGAAAAAAAATATTAGGCACATATTCTGCACCATACAGTGCCTCTGCAGTCCTGTCAGAAAAAATATTGGGCACATATTCTGCGCCATACAGTGCCTCTGCGGTCCTGTCAGAAAAAAATATTAGGCACATATTCTGCACCATACAGTGCCTCTGCGGTCCTGTCAGAAAAAAATATTGGGCACATATTCTGCGCCATACAGTGCCTCTGCGGTCCTGTCAGAAACAAATATTGGGCACATATTCTGCGCCATACAGTGCCTCTGCGGTCCTGTCAGAAAAAAATATTGGGCACATATTCTGCGCCATACAGTGCCTCTGCGGTCCTGTCAGAAAACAATATTGGGCACATATTCTGCGCCATACAGTGCCTCTGCAGTCCTGTCAGAAAAAATATTGGGCACATATTCTGCACCATACAGTGCCTCTGCGGTCCTGTCAGAAAAAAATATTAGGCACATATTCTGCACCATACAGTGCCTCTGCGGTCCTGTCAGAAAAAAATATTAGGCACATATTCTGCGCCATACAGTGCCTCTGCATCCTGTCAGAAACAAATATTGGGCACATATTCTGCGCCATACAGTGCCTCTGCAGTCCTGTCAGAAACAAATATTGGGCACATATTCTGCGCCATACAGTGCCTCTGCGGTCCTGTCAGAAACAAATATTGGGCACATATTCTGCGCCATACAGTGCCTCTGCGGTCCTGTCAGAAAAAAATATTGGGCACATATTCTGCGCCATACAGTGCCTCTGCGGTCCTGTCAGAAAAAAAATATTAGGCACATATTCTGCACCATACAGTGCCTCTGCAGTCCTGTCAGAAAAAATATTGGGCACATATTCTGCGCCATACAGTGCCTCTGCGGTCCTGTCAGAAAAAATATTAGGCACATATTCTGCACCATACAGTGCCTCTGCGGTCCTGTCAGAAAAAAATATTGGGCACATATTCTGCGCCATACAGTGCCTCTGCGGTCCTGTCAGAAACAAATATTGGGCACATATTCTGCGCCATACAGTGCCTCTGCGGTCCTGTCAGAAAAAAATATTGGGCACATATTCTGCGCCATACAGTGCCTCTGCGGTCCTGTCAGAAACAAATATTGGGCACATATTCTGCGCCATACAGTGCCTCTGCAGTCCTGTCAGAAAAAAATATTGGGCACATATTCTGCGCCATACAGTGCCTCTGCGGTCCTGTCAGAAACAAATATTGGGCACATATTCTGCGCCATACAGTGCCTCTGCGGTCCTGTCAGAAAAAATATTGGGCACATATTCTGCGCCATACAGTGCCTCTGCAGTCCTGTCAGAAACAAATATTGGGCACATATTCTGCGCCATACAGTGCCTCTGCAGTCCTGTCAGAAAAAAATATTGGGCACATATTCTGCGCCATACAGTGCCTCTGCGGTCCTGTCAGAAACAAATATTGGGCACATATTCTGCGCCATACAGTGCCTCTGCGTCCTGTCAGAAAAAAATATTGGGCACATATTCTGCGCCATACAGTGCCTCTGCAGTCCTGTCAGAAACAAATATTGGGCACATATTCTGCGCCATACAGTGCCTCTGCAGTCCTGTCAGAAACAAATATTGGCACATATTTTGCGCCATACAGTGCCTCTGCGTCCTGTCAGAAAAAATA
>JARQOD010013199.1:0-16629 GCA_033576555.1 Oophaga sylvatica
GCAAATCCAATATTACACAAGAAATGTGTATTTTATGTATTAAAGAGTAACTAAACTTTTTTTTATTGAATTATCTTCTAGGCAATACCCTGTGAAAACATCACAAAACATTACCAGACCCCAATCAGAGGGTAATAAAACTTTCACACTCCTTATCTATGAACTGTTCCAATATTTATGCTCATCCCTCTGCCATAATGACTATTCTGCTTCACATCACTTGTCCTACCTATTGCATTTTTTCTGTGCTATTTTGTGTATAAATATGTGATTCTTCAGATGTTGTATTAGTCTATGCCTGATGAAGAGACCTGAGTAGTCTCGAAAGCTTGCAATTTGTTACCATCTTTTCAGTTAGCCAGTAAAAGGTATCAACCACTGAGGACTCTCAACTCTAAATATTTTTCTTCTAGGCAATGCAAATTTAAACATTTTTGTAATATACTTCAGTGCAGTATTTTGCTTCCTTATCTCTCAAACATTATGCTGTTGTGCTGCTTCATGATCCTTTACAAGATCCTTTCAACTGCTGCTCTGCAAGATCCGTACACTATTATAGTACAATCAGAGAATGAAAATTCCCCTCTCTGATTATGGACATAGGTGGAGAAGAGAAGTTCAGAAATGAGTCATCTATACAGCCTGTACAAATATAGAGCACAGATCTTGCTGAGCAGCAGTTGAAAGCAGCTTCTAAAGGAGCATGAACTGAGTATTGAAACAGTACTACAGCATAGTATTTGGGAAAGAAGAAAACAAAATGAGGCAATAAAATATATTACAAAAATGTATAAGTTCGCAATGCCTGTGTCATTTTGTCCTTTTAACATGTTGCAATCATCATATTACTTTACATATTACTATATGTTCTTTTCCTGCTTAATATCCTTTCATTATGCCCCTTGCATAAACCAGTTATACCTCTTATAGGCTTGACACTTGGCACACCTCTATTATTTTTTACCTGTTACTTTTTTATTGACTTTGATTCCAACCTTTCTTTTTTTCTTTTTCTTCATTTAGAAACTAGAGCAATAATTAAGCCTTTATCACTATAACCATGCATTTTGTATTTTATCATGATAATATAACCTCTCTTCAAAGGAGGCTTTTTTTTCATTGTCACTCACTCTAATCCAACTTACATGAAATCTATTTAGCCCATGATTGCTCACTTTTGTGAAGCCTTACTACGTGTACTTACCTGCTACATATTTATTTCATTCATCCTTTTTTAGGGCTTATGATAATTAATCTTGTATGATATTGGATTGTTTTTTTCGTTAACATTACCCTGAGCATGTGGCTCTATTTTACATATTTTGTCCCCATTTATTCATATTATTAATATATTTGTAAAAATATTTTCAATAAAAATTGGATAATTTTATGGCATTTGGCTTCTTTTTCTTTTTTGATTTATTTAAAAGAAAATAGTAGCTCTATAATTCAACACTTCCATCAAACTTTTTGTCCTTTTAACATGTTGCAACCATCATATTATAAAGCACTGGTACTTACAATTGCTCATTTTCCCTTTCTATACAGCTAATTCTTCTTTTTTCTCTGCTCTATGTAGAAACAGGAAGTCTCTTTTCCCTGCATTAGTCATTCTCCTCTTCAGCCCCTGACCCAGCTGCTTCCTCCTCTCCCTGCCAGGGACTTTTTCGGTGATGACTCACGCAGGGAAAAGAGACTTCCTGTTTCTACATAGAGCTTAGCCTTAGGAGGACTCATCTAGTCTGTTTTTAATCTTGTGTTGTCAAAGATCTAAGAGAAGAGAATTAACTGGGTAGAAAGGCAAAATGAGCAATTGTAAGTACACAGTGCTATATAATATGATGAATGCAATATATTAAGAGGATAGAAAAAACCTGATTGCAGAGCTTCCTTCAGAAAACCAGTACAAATAATGGTGATTATAGATGTAAAAGTATTGGTAGGGGCATACCACGAAAAATCAAAGCGCTCTCTAGTAAAAATTAATATGGGCTGCTTCTCATGTTAGTGCTGCCACTACAGTATTACAATACTGTTTCTAATGTGATTCCTAAAATAAAGAAGGGGCCGGAATAGGGCAAAGCTAGTGAAGGCCCTCCACATGACTGCAATTGGTGGTGGGGGCTTTTTCAGTGAGTTGCAATGATGAAGGTTATTGGTTGGGGGGTGAGTTGGGGTGGGGGAGTGGGAGGTGTGACTGATTTATGGGGAAAAGTGCGGGAAAAGGCACCATTGCAGTTTTGGAAGCGCAGGAAGACAGACCCAGTTAAGGCATCGCTCGTGGAGGCTTACCAGATGGAGTCCGTGGATTGCATGCTGACGAGGCTGAGAGAGTTGGCCAGATCCAGAAGAGGTGGATGGCTGGAGGAGCAGCTGGCTTCGCTCATTGGAGCTGCAGGAGAGCCCGGGACCAGTCAGAGGGGCAGGAGGACAAGGCCTCCGGAGCGGCTCTCTCCAGAGGTGATGACGCGCAGCAGGCGCAGGATACGGAGCCCCTCCGGGGACCCCGCGGTCGCAGGGCACAGCGGTACGGCCTCCGCCTGTGCTCGGTCCGGCGGGATACCTCCAGCCGGCCTGCTGGCGCAGGACGCCGAAGATCGACCGTGCCCCGGAAGTGCAGGCCAGAAGGAGAGAGAGTCTGGTGCAGGCAAGTGGAAGCAGCGTTGGAGCTCCTGAAGGCCAAAAGAAGGTGGAATAGGCCGCAGATCTCTCAGGACACCAGGACAGATGGCGGTCGGATCGACTGATGGGGCAGCAGATCGGGAGCCAGATCATGCGGCAGGTACCCTGAGGGACCGAAGCAATAGGGTGCCTGCTAGGGTACGTGCCAGTGCAGCGGATACAGCGGGCGGGCTGGGGCCTTTTGACGAGGTCCTGCCTGGCCCTGCACCTCAGGGTCACGGCAGAAGATCGGCGGGCAGCGGGAGAGAGCTGCCTGGCAGCGAAGCAGCGGGGGCGGCGGACCGGTCCAGGCGGCCCGGGCCCGGTATTCGGTCCAGGTCAAGGCTTCGTGCTCCTAACGCGTTGGTCCCCCCTGGTGATGTGGAGGCTAGGGGCGAGGGCCATGTGCGCGATGGTGGAGCTGAAGAGTCGGTGTCCGGTGGTGAAGATCACGGCGAGGGTGAGCGTCTGGATTCTGGATTTTCGGCTGGCGGGGACGCAGCACCCGCGCAGCTATGTGAGTATGGCTCTTTGTCACGTTTTGTCGCCCGCAGGGGCAAGTAGTTTGGTGGTTAGTGGTAATCAGTCGGGTAGGCCGGATGAGAGAGTGGTGGCGGGGCAGGTCGGCATAGAAGCGGCGGGCTTGCGTGATTTAGTAAGCAGTATGTCACAATTTTTGAAGAGGTTTGAAGTGGGCCCAGGTGGTGCGTGTGCAGGTTCTCCATTGGGGGCATGGGTGCCGGGGCGGGGATTCAGTTGCCAGGTCGGGAGTGAGTTGTTGCGGCCATCGGGTGATCCAGAGTCTGTAGGTCCGGGGGTGTCTGTATCGGTGCAGACTGAGGCCGAAAAAGGGGATTCAGTTAAGCTGGACGATAGAGCGAAAGGGGAAGTTTATGTTTGTTTTGAGGGGCCCCTTGGTGCGCATTTAAAGAAGGAGGTAAAAGAAAAGATCTGGCGGGACGAGTATGTAGAAATATTCTCGCTTCTGCAGCTGGAGAAGTTTAATTTGGATAAGGGCAGGAAGGAGGACAGTAAGAAGGAAGAAGAAGAGAAGCATAGGTGGAGGCTGATTCCACAGACTTTTGTAAACTGGTTACAGGCTTTTGCGATACTCGCGAGTGTGATAGGCGAGAAGTCTCCAGAGAATTGTTCTGGCCTCTTTTGCTATTTAGACGCCATAGGGGAAGCGCATCGAACATATGGAGGGCAAACGTGGCTGAGGTACGATGAGCAATTTAGGCAACGTAAAGCAGTTCGGCCAGAGATAAAATGGGATCAGAAAGACATCGGGCTGTGGTTGAAGGTTATGGCTCCCGCCAGGTATGGTCAGTCCTTTCATGGGGCGGGAGGAGGCGGGAGCCAGCAGTCTGGACATGGGAGCAGTACTCTGGGGACCCAAGCTGGGAAGGAAAAAGCGGGCACTTGTTGGCAATTTAATGACGGACAGTGCAAATATGGGAGTACTTGCAAGTTTAAGCACGTGTGCTCCCATTGTAACGGTACCTCGCATAGTTTGTCAAAGTGTTTCAAGAAAGGGAAGGGAAAACCCTCTGTAGGTTGCGGTCAAGGGAGTGAGCCCGGTGAAGCTTCAAGAGATGGCCCCTTTCTAAGTAGGTACCTGGCTCGGGATAAGGCGCAGATGTTGTTGCACGGTTTTGAGGATGGTTTTAAGATTCCACCTCCTAGTCATTCGGTTCCTTTTTCGGTTAAGAATTTGCGTTCGGCAGTGTTGCACTCGGAGGTTGTTAGTGCGAAATTGGCAAAAGAAGTCGAGTTGGGCAGGATGGCAGGCCCGTTCCAGAGTTTGCCGTGTTTAGATGTAGTTATTTCACCGTTAGGTGTTGTTCCAAAGAAAGAGCCTAACAAGTTTCGTTTGATACAGCATTTGTCGTATCCGAAGGGTTTGTCGGTGAACAACGGTATTGACCGGGATTTGTGTTCGGTGGTTTACACGTCTTTTGATACGGCGGTGCATTGGGTGAGGAGATACGAAGCGGGAGCGTTGCTGGCGAAAACTGACATCGAGTCCGCTTTTCGGTTGTTGCCTGTTCATCCTATCAGTATTCCGTTGCTGGGTTGTTTTTGGGAGGGGTGTTATTACTTAGATAGATGTTTACCGATGGGGTGTGCGATTTCATGTTCCTTGTTTGAGACTTTCAGCACATTCTTAGAATAGGTGGTGAGGGATGTGGCCGGAGTGCAGTCAGTCATCCACTACCTTGATGATTTTTTGTTAATTGGGCCCCAGATTCACGGTTGTGTGTGAATGCGTTGTCGGCCATGTTTTGGGTGTCTGAGCATTTTGGCGTGCCTTTGACGAAGGATAAAACGGAAGGCCCTTGCACTGTCATCAGTTTTTTGGGCATTGTGATCGATTCCGAGAGAATGGAGTGCCGCTTGCGGAGGATAAGCTTTTGCTGCTTAAGCAGGAGGTTGAGAAGATGAAAAAAGGAAGAAAGTAACATTGAATGAACTGCAGTCGTTGCTGGGCAGATTAAACTTCGCGTGCAGGATTATGCCCATGGGTAGGATTTTTTGCCGCAGGTTGTCACTGGCTACTGCAGGATTGAAGGCTGCGCATCATTTTGTCCGGCTGGACAAAGAACATAGGGAGGATTTAGAGGTCTGGAGTGATTTCTTATGTAATTATAATGGTCGCTCGCTAATGCAGGGTGAGGTGCTGAGTAATTTTGATTGTGAAATTTACACGGACGCGGCGGGTAGTGCTGGTTACGGAGCCTATTGTAGGGGTAGATGGAGTGCAGGAGCGTGGCCAAAAGCGTGGAAGGCTTTGGGTTTGCCAAAAATTTAGCATTGCTTGAATTGTTTCCGATTGTCGTGGCTGTCTCGATTTGGGGTGGCATGTTTGCTAATCAGAGGGTGAGGTTTCATTGTGACAACATGAGCGTTGTTTCTGTTATTAACAGCCTTACAGCCTCCTCCCCTCCGGTAATCAAATTGGTTCGGGTTTTGGTTCTTCGCTGTCTTGAATTGAACGCTTGGATTTCTGCAGTTCATGTGCCAGGGATTCAAAACTCGATCGCTGACGCTTTGTCTCGTTTTCAGTGGGAACGTTTCCGGGAGCTGGCGCCAGGAGCGGAGGCATCCGGTGTGGAATGCCCTTCGCATCTGTGGCAGGTGATTTTGGAAGAGCAGGAGTCTTGATTCGGGAATCGTGACGAGACAGACATGGGCGTCGTATGAGTCCTCGTGGCAAGTATGGCAAAGCTGGGTGTCGTGTTGGGGAGGTATTGAGTCTGAGGAAGAACGGACATTGGCGGTGCTGTTTCTGGTGGGAAGGGCCGCCGAGGTTGGGTGGTCAGCGACCAAAGTGAGCAAATTTATGGCGGGTTTGGAGTTCGGTTTTAAGTTGCAAGGAGTGTCGGATGTGACAAAGCAGTTTATGGTTAGGCAGGCTTTGCGGGGATTTAGGAGAGGGAATAGGGTTTCGGATACAAGGAGACCTATATCGTTTAGGGTGTTGGGGGATTTAGGCAACATCTTGCAGGGTATTTGTGGCTCGGTTTTTGAAGTGGCGTTGTTTAGGTTAGCTTATTCTCTGGCCTTTTTTGGAGCATTGCGATTAGGGGAGTTAGTATCATTTAGCAAAACTAGGGGTGGAGGGTTGATGGCTTGTGACATCGAATTCTGGGCGGGGGGCATTGCTTTTTGGATAAGGCATTCAAAAACCGATCAGTTGGGGAGGGGCAGGCGTGTCGTTTTGGGGAGTGTGGAGGGGTCGTTAATGTGCCCGCAGAGGTGCTTGGAGAATTATTGGCGGTTGTGGCACGGTAGGTCAGACCCGTTGTTGTGTCATTCAGATGGGGCGTTTTTGTCCCGTTTTCAGTTTGTGGCTGTGTTAAAAAAGGGATTGCGGGAGTTGGGCCTTGAGCCAGGAAGATTTGGATCACACTCCTTCAGGATTGGGGCCGCCTCGGAAGCGGATAGTTTGGGTTTGGGCGCGGATGCAATTCGGCGATTTTTCAGGTGGAGCTCCAATCGTTATTTAACTTATGTTCGTCGTTAATGAGGTTGTTATATGGTGGTGATGTTTAATTTTATCGTATTGTTTTCTTTCCTCTATACGTTTTTCTTATGATATGTGTTTCAGGTGGCGGCCCTCGGCTGGCATGGATCCTTGGACACTCGTTTGTACACTGGGGGGCGTTGCGGGCGGACGCGAGGCCGGATGGTCGTCAGCTCGGTTTCATGCGAAAACAGGTGGTAATTAGGTGGTTGGGATTTAGGGGGATGTCATGGAGCCGTTTGTTGCCTGAATTTTCCAGAGCTTCGCGTTTAGATAAGTCTCCGGACATTTTGGTCATTCATGCGGGTGGGAATGATCTGGGTGTTGACCGGTTCGTGAGTTAATTAGGGATATTCGTTTTGACTTGCTGAGGTTGTGGACGTCTTTTCCGGGGGTGTTCATAATATGGTCAGATATTGTTCCAAGGAAAAGATGGAGGCAGGCTAGGTCCTTGAAGGGACTTAATAGGGCCAGGGTCAAACTTAACAGAGCAGTGGCTAGTTTTGTGTCACGGAATGGGGGCGCGGGTGTGAGGCATTTTGAGCTGGAATCTGGGGTTGGCAATTTTTGGTTGGAGGATGGAGTCCATCTTAATCCGATTGGTATTGATTTGTAGGCGTTGGCGATTCAGGAAGGGATCGAACGAGCTTTGGTGTCGTTGGGGCACTCTCGAGCCTGAGGTGGTCAGGGCTGTTCGTGGTTGGCGGGGGTGGGGTTCTTGGAGTTGGTGACGATTGGTCGGGGGAAGGAATTTCTAAGAAAATTCCAGGGACTTTAAATTATGTGGGGGTTGATCTGGCATTGGTTTTGGGGGCTCTGGACGGGGTTTTTTACTCCGGGAGCCTTGGTGGTTAGTCCTCCCTGAACGGGAGACACGGTGCCCTCGAGCTGGGGTGTACGGCTGAGGGTAAAATGGTGTTTGTTTTTTATGGCCGGTTGCCAATGTTATGCCAGATTTTTTAGCTCCAAGAACCCCTCCTCATAATTTTATATACCAAATGGTATTTTGGATTATTGTTATATGTTATTTTGTTAATAAAATGGCCGCTGTGGCCAAAATTATCCAAATAAGTAAGTGTCGCGTCTTTATTGAGGGGTTCTTTACTTTTTGGGGGTGGTAGAGCCTAATTTGTTATACAAGGAAACCACACTCACCATATGCGGTCAAGAAGGGGCCGGAATAGGGCAAAGCTAGTGAAGGCCCTCCACATGACTGCAATTGGTGGTGGGGGCTTTTTCAGTGAGTTGCAGTGATGAAGGTTATTGGTTGGGGGGTGAGTTGGGGTGGGGGAGTGGGAGGTGTGACTGATTTATGGGGAAAAGTGCGGGAAAAGGCACCATTGCAGTTTTGGAAGCGCAGGAAGACAGACCCACCCTCCCTCCCTTGGTGGATTAAGCCCATGAGGAGTTGTTTTTCTGTGATGTATTGTTCAGGAATAGATAGATATTTATAGAGGTGTATGTCTGTATATATGTGTTTATATATATATATATATATATATATATATATAATCAGTGTGGCATGAGTTATACTTGCATATTAACTGTATCGTCACAGTGGCAGTTGGCGGGGGTGGGGTTTTTGGAGTTGGTGACGATTGGTCGGGGGAAGGAATTTCTAAGAAAATTCCAGGGACTTTAAATTATGTGGGGGTTGATCTGGCATTGGTTTTGGGGGCTCTGGATGGGGTTTTTTACTCCGGGAGCCTTGGTGGTTAGTCCTCCCTGAACGGGAGGTACGGTGCCCTCGAGCTGGGGTGTACGGCTGAGGGTAAAATGGTGTTTGTTTTTTATGGCCGGTTGCCAATGTTATGCCAGATTTTTTAGCTCCAAGAACCCCTCCTCATAATTTTATATACCAAATGGTATTTTGGATTATTGTTATATGTTATTTTGTTAATAAAATGGCCGCTGTGGCCAAAATTATCCAAATAAGTAAGTGTCGCATCTTTATTGAGGGGTTCTTTACTTTTTGGGGGTGGTAGAGCCTAATTTGTTATACAAGGAAACCACACTCCCCATATGCGGTCATGAGTCTACTGTGATGCTGCCACCAAGTGCTGTGCCACTGCCCCCAATACTATGTATGCCATGCTGCCATTTCCCATAATCTGAGAAAATGCATGTCCAACAATAAAATTACAAACAGGAGTAAAATGTTTTTTAAATTTTAGAAACCTTTCCAAACTTTTTAAATATAAATTAAAGGATACATTATAAAAATAAAAAATGGCCACCGCCTGGTATCTAATAGCGGTGAGGTTTGGATTTTTAGATCTTTCAATTTTATGGTTGATGTTGACCAACTCTACTGATAATGCTAACCCATCCTGGGGATAAAACTCCCCCATAAGAATGTGATTTTGTTGTGATTGCTGACACAAGCTTCCACTTTTCCTACATTTTTTTTACAAACATTTTTAAGTTCTGTTTCCTTGGCGGATGATGAGTGTTTGCCTGGAGGGTGTGACGTTAGAGCTCCGCGATGAGTTTTAAATGGTCCAGTGCCCTATTGGTTTCCACACATTTAAAAGCCCTGAGGAATGCATAGATTACTGCACCTACACGGGTAATGAGCTGCACCGCACGCCTGCTCAGTAGTTGTATCAAATAGGTGAATTTGTTTTCAATGACCCAATATCATTGTCAGATTCTACAAGACTCAGGCACGTTCTGAATAGATTCTGAATAGGATTAAAGCTGAAATCAAATGTAAATATGTAATATATGAATATATAAAACAGATTGATCACATATCTATTTATCTTTCTATCTATAATCTATCTATTATCTATATATTATCTATCAATTATCTAGCTATTATCTATTTTCTATCTATTATCTGTATATTATCTACCTAGTATCTATCTATCTATTATTTATCTAGCTATTATCTATCTATTTATAAACCTATATATTGTCTATCTATGTATCTATGTAATCTAGCTATTATCAATCTTGAGACACAGCATTGTATCTTATTAAACCACACGACTATTTTTAGCAAACCAAGAAGAATAGACTGTTATCTGTATGTTGACTTTTGAATTTATATGTTGGTTATGAAAACAGACTTTTACTTAGCCTGTAAAATTAACATTTCATATAACATATTGTGCTCTTATTCTTGATGACTAGTGATGTTTACTGTATGCTAATTATGCACTGCATATCGCCAGATAGTTTGGTTACTTCGAAAACAGAGGAGGAAAAACTATGCAAATAGATTAATCAAGTAATGCTACTTAATCTCATCTCCATTCTCACCCATTATGTCTGTAACGAATGAAGGACACTTGTTAAATATAAAAAGAGGTTGCATGCCTCTATAGCGAGAGACAGAGAGAGAGAGACAACCAGATATTCTGCCAAGACATCCAAACAACCAGGGGACCCTACAAAACTGCTTCCAATACATCATGGCTCCATCACAAGAAACATTGATCTATCATTCCACAGGAAACGACCTGGGTGACCTTGTTCCCAGTTGGGAGAATACAGATCTGCTCCATTGGCCATCACTAAACCATGGATACGTTTGGAGAAAGCCACGAATGAGACCCACTGGTCGACTGGCTCCATGGAGATGTTCGGAGAAGCCAGGTTGTGGCCCTAAGGTCAACTGGTGTTGTACCTGAATGGACTGTCATCTGTCTAAGCTTGTCATTTTCTCCTCTCTGTGTGCATGTACAGGTGGGTTAATCGATCCTAGAAGATGAAGCCAGGTTGTTACACTCCGGTCAACTGGCCTTGTATCTCAATGGACTGTCATCTTCCTACACTTGTGGTTACCTCCTCTGTGTGTGTGCCACAGGTGGGTAGTCAACCCTGGAAGCAACGAAGTTTCAGCTGTCATTATCCCAGTGAGTCAGCAGAAGGGTGAGAATCTGTAATGTGCACCATCTTGGGGTATTTTGCTGGGACTGTAATATGTGTTGTCTGCCTGTATTGTGGTTCAATAAAGCATTGCCACACTGTTTTACCTTCAACATGTGTTGTCTGAGTAGCGTTATGCCCAGGTTAAAGGGAGAGCAGGCGTGCGGTGGGACGATCCTGGTCCATGTGGTTTCGGCTAGCAGACCGGGCCTTTTGACCTCTCTCCAAATGTAACATTTATGGTTATGGCCAAAAAGTTCAATTTTTGGTCTCATCATTCCAAATTACCTTGTTCCAGAAGTTTTGAGGCTTGTCTCTGTGCTGTTTTGCGTATTGTAGGCAAGACACTTTTTGCCATTTGCGCAGTAATGGCTTTCTTTTGGCAACTTGACCATGCAGGCCATTTTTCTTCAAGTGCCTCCTTATTGTGTATCTTGAAACAGCCGCTAGTTTTCAGAATCCAGTATTTCAGCTGATGTTATTTGTGGGTTTTTCTTTGCATCCCGAACAATTTTCCTGGCAGTTGAGGACGAAATTTTTGTTGGTCTACCTGACTGTGGTTTTGCTTTTATAGAGCCCCGGATTTTCCATTTGTTAATCACAGTTTGAACGCTACTGACTGGCATTATCAATTCCTTGGATATCTTTTTGTATCCCTTTCCTGTTTTATACATTTCAACTACCTTTTCCCATAGATTCATTGACAATTTTTTTGCTTTCCCCATGACGCATAATCCAGAAATGTCAGTGACTGGATGAAAGATGCAAGAGTCTGACTGGATCCCAGAAACTCACTCAGCTTTTATGCACACACACTGATTACAAGCAAACAGGTCACAGGTGAGAATGTTACCTTTAGTAGCCATTCAAACCCATTTGCATCAACTTCTGTGTATGCTATCAGGCCAAAATCACCAGGGTATGTGAACTTTTGATCAGGGTCATTTGGGTGTTTTGGGTTGTCATTATAATTTGAAAAGAGAAAACACAGTAGTTTGACAATAAATGGCTTCACCCAACCACTAACATGAGTGGAGAAAAAGTTTTGGTGTTATTATTCATATTCTCTGAAAAAAAGGCCAAGAAAGCAATAATTTTGCCGAGGCATGTAAACTTTTGAGCACAACTCTATCTAGCTATCTAAAAAGCTTTTTCTATCTAGCTATCTATCTACCTATCAATCTAATAGCAATGATTATTACATACAAATTTCTATTTTCTATTTATGAGACCCCCTTTATTTGACAAAATATTCTGTAGTTTTCTCTCCCAATGATCTTAACACCAAGGACATCGATAGTTCATAAATACATTCACATCGGCAACTTCATTGGGCTCCAGATGAAGGTGACCTTAGTAAGGGATGGCTCTACCCACGTGGACAGCACAAACCGCTGAGCTCACTGATTTGTGGTGACTAGTGTTGAGCGATACTTCCCGATATCAAGAAGTATCGGATCGGATTGGGTCGGACCGATACCCAAAAAGTATTGGGTATCGCCGATTCTGATACTGGAAACCAATGCAAGTCAATGGAACAGAAATATCGGAATTAAAATAAACCCTTTCTTTCCTTGTAAACACTAAATATACACACATAGAATACACATATATAAACATGTCATTGTGACATATATAAATACATATATATATAGTTCATACACTTCTACATAGTAAAATAGCCGCTAATTCAATTGCCGGGCAATGCCGGCTTTTGTGAGATTACAGAACCACCCGACATGAAATGACACATGGTTTACATACAGTTAACCATGTCATTTCATGTAGTTTGATATATGGTTTTCAGTAACAATTACATGAGTGTATGTGTGCAAAATTTCACACATGTAGGGGTTAATTAAAGGTGTAAATTCGTTGAAAAAAAAATACGTGGGCTCCCGAGCTATTTTCTAAACCAGACAGACAAAGCCAGCGAGTAGGGGCAGATAATAATAGCCGAGGGAGGGTGCATTTATTTTGTGCCCCCCTGGCTGCTAACATCTGCGCCCATCCACCCAGAAAAGGCAAATCTATAATTAGATGCTCCCTTTTTGGCACTTTGCCGGTCTATTCCCATTGCCCTGTAGCGGTGGCGAATGGGTTAATAATGGGTTAAAGCCACCTTTCTATTGAAAGGTGACTTTAAGCCAGGTTAATAATTGAGAGTTGTCAACTTGACAACTCTCAATTATTAATCCTATTGAAAGAAATAAAAAAACACACACACACATGAAGAGTAAATAATTTTAATGAAATAAACACAAATTTTTTTGACCATTGTTTATTTAACTGGTAATCCTTGCGAAGCTATTGGTCTCCTGTAATAAAGAAAAAATAATAAAACAACATTATTGTTACCTATCCGCCGCTCTGTCAGGTCCCCCGATGTAATCCTTCACAAAGGGTTAACTGCCTTACAGCCAAGCAGTGCAAATAATGCTGCCTGCTCAGCTGTAAGCTCCAGAATGAATGAGTTCTTCTCCCGGCGACAGGAGAGGAACTGATTGCTGTGGTAAGCTTCATTGATTGCTTCCCACTTTCACTTCAGGTCTGCCGGGATTCCCTCTGACGTCACTGATGCTGTGCGGTGTCCCCGGCTGACTTGAAGTGAAAGTGGGAAGCAATCAATTAAGCTTTCCACACTAATCACTTCCTCTCCTGTCAGCTGGGAGAAGAGATGATTCATTCGGGGTGTTTACTGCGAGGCTGGCAGCATTAGCTGCGGTCCCTGCATTAAACATTAAACCTTTCAGAAGGATTACATCGGGGGACCAGACTGAACATCGGATAGGTAAGAATAATGTTGCTTTATTATTTTATTTTTATTACAGGTGAACAAGGGCTTCGAATAGATTTACCTGGAAAATAAAATATGGTCAAAAACTGTTTCATTATTTCATTAAAATGATTTTTAATTAAAGTGTGTGTTTTATTTTTTTTTCATACAATAGGATTAATAATTGATAGTTGTCTAATTGACAGCTCTCAATTATTAACCTGGCTTAAAGTCACCTTTCAATAGCAAGGTGGCTTTAACCCATTATAAACCCATTCGCCACCGCTACAGGGCAATGGGAATAGACATGCTAAGTGCCAGAATGGGCGAATCTAATTATAGATTTGCCTTTTCTGGGGTGTCTGGGGCAGATGTTAGTAGCCAGGGGGAGCCCAAAATAATGGTCCCTCTCTGGGCTATTATTATCTGCCTCCACTCGCTGGCTTTGTCTGTCTGGTTGAGAAAATAGTGCGGGAGCCCACACATTCTTTTTCAACAATTTTACACCTCATATATATATATTAATATATATATATATATATATATATATATACATGTCATTGTGACATATATATATATATATATATATATATATATTTATAGTACATACACTTCTACATAGTATAATAGCCGCTAATTCAATTGCCGGCTTTTGTGAAAATACAGAACCTGACATGAAATGACACATGGTTTACATACAGTTAACCATGTCATTTCATGTAGTTTGGTATATGGTTTTCACTAACAATTACATGAGTGTATGTGTGCAAAATTTCACACATGTAGAAGTTAAAGGTGTAAATTCGTAGAAAAAATGGGTTTTTTTTCAACGAATTTACACCTTTAATTAACCCCTACATGTGTGAAATTTTGCACACATACACTCATGTAATTGTTAGTGAAAACCATATATCAAACTAGATGAAATGACATGGTTAACTGTATGTAAACCATGTGTCATTTCATGTCGGGTCTGTAATTTCACAAAAGTCGGCAATTGAATTAGCGTCTATTATTCTATGTAGAAGTGTATGTACTATAAATATATATAAAATATATGTGTCACAATGACATGTATATATATATATAATATATATATATGAGGTATAAAATTGTTGAAAAAAAATGCGTGGGCTCCCGCACTATTTCTCAACCAGACAGACAAAGCCAGCGAGTGGGGGCAGATAATAATAGCTCTGAGAGGGACCATTATTTTTGGGCTCCCCCCTGGCTACTAACATCTGCCCCAGACACCCCAGAAAAGGCAAATCTATAATTAGACTCACCCTTTTTGGCACTTAGCCCGTCTATTCCCATTGCCCTGTAGCGGTGGCGAATGGGTTAATAATGGGTTAAAGCCACCTTGCTATTGAAAGGTGACTTTAAGCCAGGTTAATAATTGAGAGCTGTCAATTAGACAACTATCAATCATTAATCCTATTGTATGAAATAAAAATAAAACACACACTTTAATTAAAAAATCATTTTAGTTAAATAATGAAACAGTTTTTGACCATATTTTATTTTCCATGTAAATCCATTCGAAGCCCTTGTTCACCTGTAATAAAAATAAAATAATAAAGCAACTTAATTCTTACCTATCTGGTGTTCAGTCAGGTCCCCCGATGTAATCCTTCTGAAAGGGTTAACATTTAATGCAGGGACCGTAGCTAATGCTGCCAGCCTCGCAGTAAACCCCCAAATGAATCATCTCTTCTCCCAGCTGACAGGAGAGGAAGTGATTAGTGTGGAAAGCTTAATTGATTGCTTCCCACTTTCATTTCAGGTCAGCCGGGGACACCTCACAGCATCAGTGACATCAGAGGAATCCCGGCTGACCAGAAGTGAACTGATTAACAAAAATAGGGGATACCCTCGAAAAAAAAATGGCGTGGGGTCCCCCTATTTTTGCTAGCCAGCCAGATGCAGCAGACTACTGAGGCCTGGTATTTAAGGCTGTTAAGGATCCAAGATCCATGAAGCTTGCAAGCCTGAAAATACAAGGCCACAGCAGTCTGCTTATCTTGGTTGGTTAACAAAATTAGGGGATCCCCTCGAAAAAAAAATGGCGTGGGTCCCCCTATTTTTGTTAACCAGCCAAGTAAAAAGCAGACTGCTGTGGCCTGGTATTAAAAGACTGTCAAGGCCCATGGATTTTGGCCCTCAACAGCCTAAAAATACCAGGCTGCAGCAGCCCCACAATTGACGCATCCAAAGATGCGCCAATTGTGGCTCTTTACCCGGCTCTTCCCATTTGCCCTGTAGCGGTGGCAAGCGGGGTAATAATGGGTTAATGTCACCTTTGATTGAACGGTGACAATAAGCCCGGTTAATAATGGAGAGGCGTCAATAAGACACCAATCCATTATTAATCATAAAGTTTGTAAATGTTAAAAAAAATACACAGCCAGAATAAAGTCTTTTAACCCCTTCACCCCCAAGGGTGGTTTGCACTTTAATGACCGGGACAATTTTTACAATTCTGACCACTGTCTTTTTATGAGGTTATAACTCCAAAACGCTTCAACGGATCTTCGCGATTCTGAGATTGTTTTCTCGTGACATATTGTACTTCATGTTAGTGGTAAAATTTCTTCCATATAACTTGCGTTTATTTTTGAAAAAAACGCAAATATGGCGAAAATTTTGAAAATTTAGCAATTTTCAAACTTTGAATTTTTATTCCCTTAAAACAGAGAAATATGTAACACAAAATAGTTAAGAAATAACATTTTCCACATGTCTACTTTACATCAGCACAATTTGGAATCAAAATTTTTTTTTGTTAGGAAGTTATAAGGGTTAAAAGTTGACCAGCGATTTCTCATTTTTACAACAAAATTTACAAAGCCATTTTTTTTAGGGACCACCTCACATTTGAAGTCACTTTGAGGGGTCTACATGACAGAAAATACCCAAAAGTGACACCATTCTAAAAACTGCACCCCTCAAGGTACTCAAAACCACATTCAAGAAGTTTATTAACCCTTCAGGTGCTTCACAGGAACTAAAGCAACGTGGAAGGAAAAAATGAATATTTAACTTTTTAGCCACAAAAATGATCTTTTACAAACTTTTTTTTTATTTTCACAAGGGTAAAAGGAGAAAATGGACAGATAAGGTTGTTATGCAATTTCTCCTGAGTACGCAAATACCCCATATGTGGGGGAAAACCACTGTTTGGGCACACGGCAGAGCTCGTAAGGGAAGGAGCGCCGTTTGACTTTTTCAAACTAAAATTGGCTGGAGTTGAGATTGGACGCCATGTCGCGCTTGGAGAACCTCTGAT
>JARQOD010013200.1:0-16628 GCA_033576555.1 Oophaga sylvatica
ACAGATAAATATAGATAGATACAGATAGATAGAAAGATACAGATAGATAGACAGATACAGATAGATAGATAAATACGGATAGCTAGATAGATACAGATAGATAAATACAGATACTGTAGATACAGATAGATAGGTACAGATAGAGAGATATAGATAGATAGAGATACAGATAGATACAGATAGATAAAGATAGATAGATACAGATAGATAGCCATGTGTCTGCTCCAGACGTAGTCTGCTCTGGGCATCTTTCAAATTACAGATTTCTAATTACACTACTCTGAATTAGACTAGAATTCTAGAATGCATTTGGCCACTCATCACTCCTACACTATTATCATTATCATCACCATCTGTACCTAATAACCAAGCTATTTTCCTATTCTGGCACACGCCCACTCTCACCTCACTCTGGCCCCTCGCCTGGCACACGGCCACTCTCGCCTCGCTTTGGCCCCTCACCTGGCACACGGTCATTCTCGCCCGCTCTGGACAATTGCCTGGCACGGCCACTCTCGCCTTGCTCTGGCCCCTTGCCTGGCACACGGCCACTCTCGCCTTACTCTGGCCCCTCACCTGGCATACGGCAACTCTCACCTCGCTCTGGCCCCTCGCCTGACACACGGCCACTCTCGCCTCACTCTGGCCACTCTCCAGGCACACGGCCACTCTCACCTTGCTCTGTCCCTTCGCCTGGCACATGGCCACTCTCGCCTCGCTCCGGCCCCTCGTCTGGCAAAACCACTCTCGCCTGCTCTGGCAAAACCACTCTCGCCTGCTCTGGCCCCTCGCTTGGCACGGCCAATCTCACCTCGCTCGGGCCCCACGCCTGGCACGGCCACTTTGCCTCGCTTTGGGCCCTCGCCTGGCACACGGACACTTTGGCCTCACTCTAGCCCTTCGCCTGGCACACGGCCACTCTCAACTCGCTCTGGCCCTGAGTCTAGCACACAGCCTCTCTCACCTCACTCTGGCCCCTTGCCTGGCACACGGCCACTCTCGCCTTGCACTGGCCCCTCACCTGGCACACGGCCACTCTCGCCTTGCTCTGGCCCCTCGCCTGGCACACGGCCACTCTCGCCTCGCTCTGGCCCCTCACCTGACACACGGTCACTCTCACCTTGCTCTGGCCCCTCGTCCGGCAAACAGACATTCTCGCCTCACGCTGACCCCTCGCCTGGCACAGCCACTCTCGCCTCGCTCTGACCCCTCGCCTGGCTAGGCCAGGCGAGGGGCCAGACACACGACCACTCTCACCCCCTCTGGCCACTCTCACCTCAATATGACCCCTCGCCAGGCACACGGCCACTCTCATCTTGCTCTGGCCATTCACCTGGCACACGGTCACTCTCACCTTGCTCTGGCCCCTCGTCCGGCAAACAGACATTCTCGCCTCACGCTGACCCCTCGCCTGGCACAGCCACTCTCGCCTCGCTCTGGCCCCTTGCCTGGCTAGGCCATTATCGCCTCGCTCTGGCCCCACGCCTGGCACACGGCCACTCTCACCTCGCTTTGGCCCCTCGCCTTGCACACGGCCACTCTCGCTTTGCTCTGGCTCCTCGCCTGGCACACAGCCACTCTCGTCTCCCTCTGGCCTCTGGCCTGGCACACTGTCACTCTCGCCTCGCTCTGGCCCCTCACCTGGCACACGGACGGCACTCTCGCCTCTCTCTGGCCCCTGGCCTGGCACACGGCCACTCTCGCCTCTCTCTGGCCCCTGGCCTGGCACACGGCCACTCTCACCTCGCTTTGGCCCCTCGCCTTGCACACGGCCACTCTCGCTTTGCTCTGGCTCCTCGCCTGGCACACAGCCACTCTCGTCTCCCTCTGGCCTCTGGCCTGGCACACTGTCACTCTCGCCTCGCTCTGGCCCCTCACCTGGCACACGGACGGCACTCTCGCCTCTCTCTGGCCCCTGGCCTGGACACGGCCACTCTCGCCTCTCTCTGGCCCCTGGCCTGGCACACGGCCACTCTCGCCTCGCTTTGGCCCCTCGCCAGGCACACGGCCACTCTCGCCTCATTCTGGCCCCTTGCCTGGCACACGGCCACTCTCGCCTCGCTCTGGCATATGGCCACTATTGCCTCGCTCTGGCCCCTTGCCTGTCACACAGCCACTCTCGCCTCGCCCTGGCCCCTCGCCTGGCACGGCCACTGTCTCCATGCTCTGGCCCCTCGCCTGGCACATGGCCACTCTCACCTCGCTCTGGCCACTTGCCTGGCATGGCCACTCTCGACTCGCTCTGGCCCCTCGCCTGGCACACAGCCACTCTCACCTTGCTCTGGCCCCTCGCCTGGCACACTGCCCTTCTAGCCTCGCTCTGGCCCCTCGTCTGGTACACTGCCACTCTCGCCTCTCTCTGGCCCCTGGCCTGGCACACGGCCACTCTTGCCTCGCTTTGGCCCCTCGCCTGGCACACGGCCACTCTCGCCTTGTTCTGGCCCCTTCCCTGGCACACGCCACTCTCGCCTCGCTCTGGCACACGGCCACTATCGCTTACACCATGCACTAATGCTCTAATAGAAATAAATTCTATCCCACTGCTCTGCCACCAATTGTTACGTATCGACCAACAAACACACGGTATGGGGGTGCGCCTGCAAGGGTTAATCTATCTCCTCTCACTCTGTCCAGCATTCAACCTCTGTCCTATGCTGCAATGGGAGCATAAATCACACCCCGACACAGACCACACACCCCGCTCATACACGCTGCCACCACTCACTGAACATACGGGCGATGAGTCCCGGAAATATTATTACTATGTGCCAATCACCAGGAGCACACACTCTAAGGCTATGGATACTGTAGAGCAACAAGGTTCAGACTTATTAAAGTTTAAAGCTTTAATATAAAAAGGTACAGTGCTTACAATAAAAGGAATAAAAGGGAAATAACAAGGGACATACAAATATGCAAAACAGTATAAAATAACAGGGAGAAAAACTTACAGAAATATCGAACTTTGCATTCTGGTACTCTGTCTCCGAGGGAGGGGGGAATATGAGATGATCACATCAGCTTGGCTGCCCTCATATATGACAAGGTTCTTTTGTGTGGAAGTCTAATTTATAGATATTACTTGGGAATCCAATTTCTAGACTAGCCTCTCATTATAATATTCTCATTGCTGGTTTGTGAGTGGACCATGCCATGCTACCAATGAATACTTTATTTTCTTTCTGAACCTCTGGTGTAACCTTTCCCATAGATAGCTAGCCTTTGACATCTAACTTCAAAAGAGCCAGAAGGTGTGAAATGCTCCAATTCTATAGGTACTGCCACACTAAGCTATCCAGCTAGCGATCTCGTTAGCGTTGCATACTAATGAGATCGCTAGCGGGATTGTTTCTATATCGCTAAATGCTGCCGCATTTAGCGATATAGTTAACGACGCTATCGCCGTTAGCGATCTTCTTAACGACTTTAGCGGTACAAAAGTACCGCTAAATCGCTAAGAAAAGGTGCCACACAGCGATAAGATACTTACCCAGCGGGAGCGCCAGCGATGAAATAGGGTCCGGAGCGATTCCAGCGACGAGCGAGATCACAGCAGGAAGCTCGTCGCTGGAAGCTGCCGCACTGAACAATATCGCTAACGGGATCGCTAAATAGTGACGTTTTTTAGCGATCCCGTTAGCGATATTGTTTAGTGTGGCATACCCTTATGTGCTCACAGGAGGCACCCTGGAGAGATTGGAGACTAGGAGACTGCCAGTCAGGCTAACATGAGGTGTGGAGAGCTGTAGCCTAAAGCCGCCGTCTCACACAGCGATCTCGCTAGCGAGATCGCTGCTGAGTCACTAGTTTTGTGACGCAGCAGCGATCTCCACAGCGATATCGCTGTGTGTGACATTCAGCGACGATCAGCCCCCCTGCTGGGTATCGCTGATCGTCGCTGAATGTTCTGGACATTTTTTTGATCGCTGGTCTCCCGCTGATAGGCATGCATCGCTGTGTGTGACAGGCGGGAGACCAGCGATCCGCTGGTAACCAAGGTACACAGCGGGTTTCCAGGCGCGGGGCTGTGCCTGGAAACCCGCTGTGTACCTTGGATACCAGCACCCTGATGCAGGGAGCTGGTAACCAAGGTACACAGCGGGTTTCCAGGCACTGCGCAGCACCTGGAAACCCGACGTGTACCTTGGTTACCAGCTCCCTGCATCAGGGCACTGGTATCCAATGTACACTGCGGGTAACTAAGCGATGTTTACCCGCAGTGTCGCTGTGCTGATCGCTGCCTGAGCTACCTGTTTGGCAGCTCAGCAGCGATCATGTAGCGATACACCAGCGATCCTGACAAGTGCATATCGTTGTCGGGATCGCTGGTGTATCGCTATGTGAGACCCAGGCCTTAGACAAACGTCACTCACTGCTGGTCATTTATGCATACATATACATATTTCACTACAGGGGCGAATAGTTTTTTCGATATAGTACAAATGGCAAGGACAGAACATGACATATACAACGTGCTTAGTCCTACATGAAATAGTATCAGTTATTTTATGGGTAATAGGACCAATTCTTAATGAATTATTTATTAGTAATGTGATACTGACAGAAAGGACAGTGACTGCATTTATAATTACCATTAGTTTTTTTTTTCTAACCAATTTGTAGTATCCATGACATTCTATGCCTAATTAGTATGGCATTCCTAAGAATTTTGATCAAGAATATTCATTGGTTGACACTCCGGGGTGCCAGCACTTCTAAGGCAGAATAGGACAGACAATATTATAGCACTAGGCCCCACAACATGTTTCACCACATGTGCGGCGTCATCAGGGGATGGGACACTGGCATGAATGGCGTGGTCCAAATTTTTGGTACCCCTTGTTTAATGACAGAAAACCCACAATGGTCAGAGAAATAATTTTCAGGGGTACCATCATTTCTGTCCAGGCCTATTTCATGAGTTTTATTTTTTTTTAAATTCTGTGGAATGCCATTTGTTCATTTTCATAGATTTTTTTTATTTATTATTACTTTTGTCAGATTCAAGTTATTTCTGCGACCATTGTGGGTTTTTCTGTCATTAAACGAGGGGTACCAACAATTTTGACCACGTGTGTATATAACATATGTGTATGATCTACATCCAATGGTTGAACGTTTTACAATTTGCAGTCATATTTTACCAATAGACACTAATAAAACAACAGACCAATTGCATTACTTCATCATCATATGAAAGAATCCCAGTGATTTGCTACAAAAAGATGCATCGTACCTGGTTGTTACCATAGAAATGAGCAGCCTATACTGAGACACCTTCCTGTTAAGGCTCCAATAAACATTGAACACATACTCCTGATTGTTATGCGCTAGCACAAGATCCTTGGAGCAAAAATTTTTTACTTTATCTGAAAAAGAAATTAAACTATTCTGGACTGTTAAATCACTAAAATCATATGAGGAATCTGAACAAATACCACAAGTGCTACACGTCTTCAAAGAAATATCCCAATTTCATGACGACACAGAGCATCCTAGACTTCATGTATTCACATAATGCCTTCAAATTTATGGAGAAGTGGTATGTTCAACAAACAAGCACTGCCCTGGGTATGCCATCAGCATGCATTTTCACTCATTTATTTCTAGCCAATTTTGAAAGCAAATACATAACTACAATCCTAAATCCATATATAAAATTTCTAAAACTTATTTACGATATGTGGGCGATATTTTCATTGTATGGGCAGGATCAAAGGATGACTTTACCTCCTTTGTTATGTAGCTGAATGAAAATGTTGGCAGCGGATTACTCACGTAACTCTCCAAGCGTGTGACAACAGAACTTCTTTATTCAGGAACAAACAGGAGCAAAAATGATAAGCTTAATAGATCAGGAATAAATCATTTGTGTGTCTCTATCTGTCCAGCATATACAGCAGGCTGCTTCTTTCATACACAGAAACAGAAAAACATGAACAGCACACAAATCTAGCAACTAAACACTCATAGACAGGAATGGAGTGGTTGCACCAAACATATTTCAACACCCCCACTCAACAACTACTTATCCTGTTAGTCTGGGGTCACACACAACATCTAAAAAATCGGACTGTTTTAGTCGGTCGATTATCGCACAAAAATTTCATGAACATTCATCCATCTGTCATCAGATTTTCCGGGGAGGATGCGATTTAGTCGCATCTGAGCGTACGTGTAACATCCGATTGACATCCGACTTGCAAGATTTTGTCGGTGGCTAGCAAAACCGACATATAATGGATCCAAATGAATAGTTTTTAAATCACAAAAGAAAGAATAGATATATACACATAGAACACATATATATATATATATACAGTCCCTGACAGAAGTTATGTCGCTTATCCATGTTATGTAAATCAAAGCTTATAACCTGACGTTAAATTCATCCTTTGGTTTTATAAATTACTCTTTTGAAAGCTGAAACCCTCCCAAATTTGGTTTAGGTTAAGGAAATAAATTGGCATCAATGCTGAAATATTGATCATTTAATGAACATAGAATGGTCAGATTTTGGCAAGACAAAGGTTTTGTCGCCCACAGAAAATAATGTGATATTCAAACAAATAATTATCTTAAAATACAAATATATGTTGCATAACATTGGTGAATGAAGTTGTGGTGCTATTAGAGTCATATTTAATATTTTGTGTGACTTCCATGAGCTTGAAGGACTGCATCTATGTGGTTCAACAATGATTCATACAATTTATTAATGAAGTCATCAGGAATAGCAAAGAATGCAGTCTTACATGCCTCCCAGAGTTCATCTTGGTTTTGTCTTCCAAGCCTCCTCTTTCATCCTATCCCAAACATGCTCAATGATGTTCATGTCTGGTGACTGGGCTGGCCAGTCATTGAGCACCTTGATCTTTTTGGCATGGAGGAACTTTGTTCTAGAGATGAATGTACTGTATATGATGGAGCACCATCCTGCTGCAAAATTTGACCCCTTTTATGATTTGGAATGTAAGAGGTAGCTAATACTTCTTGATATTTTAGGCTATTGATATTGCCTTCCACCTGTTAGGGGTCGAGTTCCCGCTTCTGCACAAGGGGAATCTCGAGCCATTCCGGCTGCGGTCTCCCATTTGTCTCCAGCCGCAGTGGACTCTGCTCAGCTTAGACGTCAGTCCCAGCGTTTTTTGCAAGCAATCAATTAAGCTTCCCACACTAATCACTTCCTCTCCTGTCGGCCGGGAGAGGAACTCCTTCATTCGGGGGCTTACAGCTGAGCTGCCAGCATTAGCTGTGCTGCTAGCTGTAAGCCAGTTAACCCTTTGTGAAGGATTACAGCATGGAACCTGACAGAGCACCGGGAACAAGGGCTTCGCACGGATTACCTGTAAAATAAAAGATGGTCAAAAACTGTGTCATTATTTCATTAAAATGATTTTTTATTAAAGTGTGTGTTTTATTTTTATTTCATACAATAGGATTAAAAATTGATAGTTGTCTAATTGACAACTCTCAATTATTAACCTGGCTTAAAGTCACCTTCCAATAGCAAGGTGGCTTTAACCCATTATTAACCCATTAGCCACCGCTACAGGGCAATGGGAATAGACGGGCTAAGTGCCAGAAAGGGCGCATCTAATTATAGATTTGCCTTTTCTGGGGTGGCAGGGGGCAGATGTTAGTAGCCAGGGGGGCACAAAATAAATGCACCCTCCCTAGGCTATTATTATCTGCCCCCACTCGCTGGCTTTGTCTGTCTGGTTGAGAAAATAGCGCGGGAGCCCACACATTTTTTTTCAACTAATTTACACCTTTAATTAACCCCTACATGTATGAAATTTTGCACACATACACTCATGTAATTGTTAGTGAAAACCATATATCAAACTACATGAAATGACATGGTTAACTGTATGTAAACCAAGTGTCATTTCATGTCGGGTTCTGTAATTTCACAAAAGCCGGCAATTGAATTAGCGGCTATTACACTATGTAGAAGTGCATGAACTATAAATATATATATATGTCACAATGACATGTATATATATATATATATATGTATTCTATGTGTGTATATGTATTCTTTCCATTCTTTATTAAAGCTGTCAGTGTAATTTTACTGTATAGCCGGGGATGAAATGCCCGCTTTTCTAAAGGACACCGGTGCGATGTAATCGCAAGTCACACGTGCGGTCCGTTTGTAATCTGATTTTTCATCTCACCCATATACTTGCAATTGGCGACTGTTGACCCACAATCGGTGACAATCGCAGCATGCTGCAATTGCACTCGCACGTATAAAACGGACCACAAAAAATCTGATGGTGGGAGCTGCTCCATAGATTAACATTGGTCCGACTGCAATGCGATATTTCATCGCCTTGCAGTCGTACGATTTTGTTGCCAGTGTGACCCCGGCCTTAGTCCCATTGCGGTTCTGAAATTCACAAACTTGAATCTTGATAATGGCTTTGTCATACCATCAGCTATCATCTTGTTAGACTCGCAATAAACAAACTCGAGTACACCACGTTCCACCAAGTCACGTAAGTGGTGATGTTTTATATCAATGTGCTTCGTCCTTGCACTAATCTTCTCACTGCTGGCAAGTTTAATGCATTCTTGGTTGTCCTCATAAAGAACTATTGGTTGAGCTAATGGCTTGCCGAAATCTTCCAAAAGTTCTTTCAACCAAATTACTTCTTGACTTGCATAAGCAGCAGACATATATTCTGCTTCTGTAGAAGATAATGCGACTGACACTTGTTTTCTGCTGGACCAAGAAATTGAATTTTCTCCAAACCTGAATAAGTAACCACTTGTTGATTTCCAATCACTTAAATCTCCAGCCCAATCTGCATCCACATAACCTCTGAGAGTGAGATCTCCTGCTGCAGATATCTTAAGATTTAGCCTTTGAGCTTCTTTAAGATATTGAAGAATTCTCTCAATTGCATTCCAATCTCTTTGACGTGGCTTGCTTACACGTACAGAGAATTCCCACTGTGGCTGTGATATCCGGACGAGTTGTGGTTGCTATGTACAGAAGTGTCCCCACTGCTTGTCTGTAATACTCATTGCTGGGTAGAAGATCTCCTTCGAACTTTAAGTAGGACGGATCCATTGGTGTTGACGCACCTTTGGCTTCTGACATTCCAAACTGGTTTACGATTGCGGAAATATACTTTACCTTCTGAGTCATATTTGTTTTTGAAGACCCACTTACATCAGATAGCTCTTTTTCCTTGTGGTAGCTCAGTAAGCTTCCATGTCTGGAGTTGGTGAAGGAACTCCATCTCTTCATTAGCAGCATTTATCCACATCTGCTTCACGTGGACAGGCAATTTTTGCATCTCTTGCCATGACTGTGGCTCTGGTTTAGGAAGTGTTCTGACCATATAAGAAAGGCATCTAGCTGGGATACCTTTGTTTGGTCTTTCTGATCTCCTAACTGGAGGTTGACTTGGGTCTTCTGTGTCTTCCTTGCTGGCTTCAGAGCTTATCCATACTTCAGTGTTATCCTTTTCGGTGTCTGGGTTTGGTGATTGAGATTCTTGTTCTTGCTTCTTAGGTTGAATAACTGGTGCAACTTCATGGAATTTGAGCGATACAGAGTTTTCATCAATCACTACATCTCTGCTGATTGTTACTGTGTTGGTCTCTGGGTGCAGGATTCTGTATCCCTTTTGAATTTCGCTATAGCCTACCAGGACTCCTTGATCTGCGTGTGATTCCCACTTGGAACGTTTTTCTTTGGGAACATACACAAATGTTTTGCTTCCAAATATCCTGAGATGCTTCATGTTAGGCTTCTCGCAGTTCCATAGCTCGTATGGAGTTTTATTTGTGGTTTTACCTGGCACTCTGATTTGAAGATGGCAAGCTGTCATGATAGCTTCTCCCCAATACATTGCAGGTAGATTCGCATCAAACAACATACTTCTTCCACTTTCACAGAGAGTACGGTTCTTTCTCTCTGCAATGCCATTTTGTTCTGGGTTGTATGGAATGGTAGTCTGGAACACGATTCCATTCTTTTTCAAAATGGTTTGCACCTTACCACTTGTATATTCGGTTCCATTATCTGCACTTAGAGCTTTTGGCATTCTTCCAAATTTGTTAAACACTACAGCAAGATATTCCTCAAGTTTTTGTAGAACTTCACCCTTAAGGGTATGCCACACTAAACAATATCGCTAACGGGATCGCTAAAAAACGTCACTATTTAGCGATCCCGTTAGCGATGTTGTTCAGTGCGGCAGCTTCCAGCGACGAGCTTCCTGCTGTGATCTCGCTCGTCGCTGGAATCGCTCCGGACCCTATTTTCTCGTCGGCGCTCCCGCTGGGTAAGTATCTAATCGCTGTGTGGCACCTTTTCTTAGCGATTTAGCTGTACTTTTGTACCGCTAAAGTCGTTAAGAAGATCGCTAACGGCGATAGCGTCGTTAACTATATCGCTAAATGCGGTAGCATTTAGCGATATAGAAACAATCCCGCTAGCGATCGCATTAGTATGCGTCGTTATTGTGATCGCTAGCGGAATTGTTTAGTGTGGCAGTACCTTTACTGTGAGGCAGGTATGCGACTGTATATCTGGAGTAATCATCAATAAATGTGAGAAAATATCACTACTTGGTAGGAGTTTGAACACTCATTGGACCACATATATCTGTATGTATCAGATTCAGAGGCTGTGCAAATCTAGTGGTGCTTATTTTAGGAAAGGATTTTCTGGACATTTTCCCTTTCAGACAGCTAGTGCACTTCATCATTTGACAACGCTGGTTGATTTCAATACCATTTGCAAGTTGAGCTAGCTTTCTTACTGCTTCTAGGTCTCTGTGCCCAAGACGTCTGTGCCATACATGGATACAGTTCTTTTGCAGATCTTATCTAGCACTGTACACTCTTTCTTTGCATTTTAGCTGATCAAGTTCATCTTGGATTTTTTTCTTTTGAAAGAGTGTGACCCTTCTGTTATGTTTCGGTAACTGAGGAGAAATAGCAAAAAACGGTAATACACCAGAGAGGCTGGAACCTATTGGATTGCAGTACCCTGAACTAACCACACAACTAGATGCAATGAAAATCAAACAGGGAAAAAAAAAACAGCAAACACTTATCTGAAGGAGAGCAGGAACCTAGCAGTGCTTCAAGCAAGACCAGAAGGAAACAATTGATAACCGGCAAGGCTGCTGGGAACTCAGGCCAGTTATATCCTACCATTCAGCGCCAGCTGAAGGCCATTCATTAATCAGTTCATTACCCTCAGAAACCACCGGAGGGAGCCCCAGCTCAGAAGCCACCTCCAGCATATTCACAACAGTACCCCCCTTGAGGAGGGGTCACCGAACCCTCACCTGCGCAACCAGGCCGATCAGGATGGGCTCGATGATAGCCACGGATAAGTCTCCCAGCATGAATGTCCGAAGCAAACACCCAAGAATTGTCCTCCTGACCATAATCTCTCCACTTAACCAAATACTGGAGTTTCCGTCTAGCAAAACGAGAATCCAATATCTTCTCAACCACATACTCCAAATAGGTGCACCCATAGGAACCACTGGCTCGACAAACCTCTTCAATAAGGACTTGTGGAACACGTTATGGATCTTAAATGTCCCTGGAAGAAGCAAATGGAAGGAAACCGGATTAATAATTTCCATGATCTTATAAGGTCCAATGAACCTTGGCTTAAATTTTGGAGATACAACCTTCATAGGGATATTCCTTGAGGACAACCAAACCAAGTCCCCCACTTTAAAACGAGGACTACTAGTCCTATGCCGATTGGCAAACCGCTGGGCCTTCTCCTGAGAGAGAGACAACCTCTCCACCACCTGGTCCCAAATCTGCTGCATATGCTGCACAATGGAGTCAACCCCCGGACAGACAGAAGCCTCCGCCTGTCCTGAAGAAAATCGAGGGTAAAACCTGGAATTGCAAAAAAATGGAGACATCAAGGTGGCAGAGCTAGCTCTATTATTAAGAGCAAACTCAGCCAAAGGCAAAAAAGAGACCCAGTCATCTTGATCAGCAGACACAAAACATCTCAAATAAGTCTCCAAGGTCTGGTTTGTTCTCTCGGTTTGTCCATTGATCTGAGGGTGGAATGCAGAGGAGAAAGACAACTGAACACCAAGTTTAGAACAAAATGTCCTCCAAAATCTGGAAACAAACTGGACTCCTCTGTCAGACACAATGTTCTCTGGAATGTCATGTAACCGAACCACATGTTGAAAGAACAAAGGCACCAACTCAGAGGAGGAAGGCAATTTAGGTAATGGCACCAGATGTATCATCTTGGAAAACCTATCACAGATTACCCAGATAACGGTCATTCTCTGAGAGACAGGAAGGTCAGAAATAAAATTCATAGAAATATGGGTCCATGGCCTCTTGGGTACAGGTAATGGCATTAACAAACCACTAGAACGAGAGCAAGGCTTGAAACGAGAGCAAGTCCCACAGGACTGCACAAAGTCCCTGACATCACGAGACAAGGTAGGCCACCAAAAGGAGCGACTCACCAAGTCTCTGGTACCAAAAATCACAGGATGACCAGCCAAAGCGGAACAATGAATATCCGACATCACACTCTTTTTCCACTGGTCTGGAACAAACAACTTCCCAACAGGGCAGCGCTCAGGTTTATCCTCCTGACACCCTTCCAGAGCAAGTCTCAAATTGGGCGAAATGGCGGAAAGAACCACACCCTTTTTCAAAATAACAGCAGGATCAGATAACTCAGGAGAATCTGTAAAGAAACTCCTCGAGAGGGCATCCGCCTTGACATTCTTAGCGCCAGGAAGAAAAGAAACCACAAAATTAAAACGTGTGAAAAACAAGGACCACCTGGCCTGTCTAGGATTAAGTCGCTTGGCTGATTCAAGATAAATCAGGTTCTTATGGTCCGTGAGGACCACCACCTGATGTTTGGCTCCCTCCAGCCAATGTCTCCACTCTTCAAAATCCCACTTCATGGCCAATAACTCCCGATTACCCACGTCATAATTACGTTCAGTTGGAGAAAATTTTCGAGAGAAAAAGGCACAAGGGTTACTCTTAGAGGTCTCTGGATCCCTTTGGGACAAAACGGCACCTGCCCCAATCTCAGAGGCATCAACCTCCATCTGAAACGGCAGAGAAACATCAGGCTGCCGTAGAACATGAGCAGAAATGAATCTCTGCTTAAGTTCCTGAAACGCAGAAACTGCCTCAGGAGGCCAATTCATCACATCGGAACCCTTTTTGGTCAAATCAGTCAATGGTTTAACAATAACAGAGAAATTACCAATAAATTTATGATAAAAATTGGCAAAACCCAAAAATCTCTGAAGAGCCTTCAATGAGACCCCTAGTGTATTCTCACCCATCCCTGTAGACTGTGAGCCCTCGCGGGCAGGGTCCTCTCTCCTTCTGTACTTATGCGTCCCTTGTCTAGCACATGTTTATTGTATCTGTCTATATTTTTCCCCTTTTCATATGTAAAGCGCCATGGAATAAATGGCGCTATATAAATATATAATAATAATAATAATAATAATGAGGTAGGTTGAACCCAATCACAGATGGCCTGAACCTTGACCGGGTCCATTTCAATAACAGACGGAGACAAAATGAATCCCAGAAATGAGATCTTCTGTACGCCAAAAAGACACTTTGATCCCTTCACATACAGCGCATTCTCTCTCAAAATCTGGAACACAGTCCGAACATGTTTCACATGAGAGTCCCAGTCATTGGAAAAAATCAAGATATCATCCAAATAAACAATCAGAAATTTATCCACAAAATCCCTGAAAATATCATTCATGAAGGATTGGAACATGGAAGGGGCATTAGTGAGCCCAAAAGGCATCACTAGGTACTCAAAATGCCCCTCTGGGGTATTAAACGCCAACTTCCATTTATCCCCGTGCTTAATGCGAATAAGGTTATACGCCCCCCCTGAGGTCAAGCTTGGCAAACCAACTAGCACTTTTCACTCTGGAAAATAGGTCAGAAATCAAAGGTAACAGATATTGATATTTAACAGTGATCTTATTCAGGAGGCGATAATCAATACACGGCTGTTTGTACATTTGCTTTTTCCAGTTTTTTCAGTGGCTGCTGTTTTGTTTTTGGTTACACCAGAGAACTAATTTAGGTGGTAGAGGTCGTGTGATCTCAGGTGTTTTTGAAATTAGTAGAGTTGGTGCTTTTCAGGGTTTTTTGAGATTGCAGTAAGTGCCCTTCCTATCCTTTTCTAATTAGTAAGTTTTGGCCCCAACGTTTGCTCATACTATTTTCTGTCTGTGTCAGTATTTCTTCTTGTCTAACCACCATTACATGTTTGGGGGCTTTCTATGTTCTTTGGGGATCTGCTCCGGGGCAGATAGCTTTCCTCTTTCTATCTTTAGGTGTAGTTAGATTCTCAGTCTGTGACGACGCGTCTAGGACCAACGTAGGAACGCTCCACGGCTGCCTCTAGTTGTGGTGGTTAGTCAGGGTACCGCAATCTCATAGTTTCCAACTGCTCTGGTGTATTTCCTTTTTTGCCTGCTCTCCTCAGCTACCAAATCATAACAGTATCACCAGCCCAAAACTAAAAATTATATGGTACTCACAGAAGGGAAAAATATTGTGGAAAGAAAAAAGTTGTCAGAGTTGTCAGAGATTTTTTTTTCCTGTTTGTTGCATTTTTTTTTTTTCCCTCTGTATCTCTGGGTGCTGAGGAGGATTTTTTTTTTTCTCTCTCAATGGAGTTTGCACAGTTGTCTGGCCGTGTGGATCAGTTGCCACTGAGGTTAGGAGTATTGCTACTTATCTTGCTGGGTTGCCTGTTGTGGAACCTAGGATTCCCATGCCAGATTTGTTTTTGGGGGATCGAGCTAAGTTTCTGAATTTCAAAAATAACTGTAGATTGTTTTTTGCCTTAAAATCTAAGTCCTCAGGGAACGCAGCTCAGCAGGTTCAAATTGTCATCTCTCTCCTGCGCGGCGACCCTCAGGATTGGGCTTTTTCCCTGACGCCTGGGGATCCTGTTTTGAGTGATGTTGATGCGTTTTTTCAGGCTTTGGGGTTATTGTACGATGAGCCTAATGTCACTGATCAAGCTGAAAAAACTTTGTTGGCATTAAGTCAGGGGCTTGAGGACGCTGAGTTATACTGTCAGAGATTCCGTAAGTGGGCAGTCCTGACCAAATGGAATGACGACGCTTTGGCAGCTCTTTTTCGGAAGGGACTGTCAGATAATATAAAGGATGTTATGGTGGGATTCCCTGTTCCCTCTGGTCTCAATGATTCTATGTCATTAGCGATTCAAATTGACAGACGTTTGCGTGAGCGGAGAAGTATGCGTGGAATAGTGTTGCCTTGTGAACCTGCTTCTGAATCCATGCAGTGTGATAGAGTGGTTTCTGGGGCACAGCGTCATGAATTTCGAAAGCGCAATGGGTTATGTTTCTACTGTGGTGATGCCTCTCATGCTATTTCAGTCTGCCCTAAGCGGGGAAGACGTTTTGCACGCTCAGTTGTCTTGGGTAGTGTTCAGACTAAGTTTTTGTTAACTGTTACCCTGATATGCTCTCTGTCCTCATTTTCTGCTCAGGCTTTTGTTGATTCTGGAGCAGCTATTAACCTGATGGATTTTGATTTTGCTAAACGTTGTGGGTTCCCCTTGATACCCCTACGGAAGTCTATTCCCCTACTGGGGATCGATTCTACCCCTTTGGCTGAGAATAAACCTCAGTTCTCTACTCAGGTGATAATGAGGGTAGAACCTGATCATCAGGAGAGTTGCAAATTTTTGGTTCTGTATAATCTGCATGACATTATCGTACTGGGTTTCCCTTGGTTACAGTCTCATAATCCTGTTTTGGATTGGAAATCTGTGTCTGTTACCTGTTGGGGCTGCCAATGTGTTAATACCAACACTCCTGTTTTTTCTGCCTCCCCCCAGGCTCAGGATGTTCCTGACTTTTTGATTGATTTTTCTGATGTGTTTAGCGAAAGTAAATCTGCATCCTTACCTCCCCATAGGAGCTATGACTGCGCTATTGAATTAGTGCCTGGTAGTAAATTCCCTAAAGGTCGCCTTTTTAACTTGTCTGTACCTGAACATGACGCTATATCAAGGAGTCATTGGAGAAGGGTCATATCAGACCTTGGGTGCAGGTTTTTTCTTTGTGGCCAAAAAGGATGGTTCATTAAGGCCGTGTACTGATTATCGTCTCTTGAACAATATTACTGTGAAATATCAATATCCGTTACCCTTGATCTCTGATCTGTTTTCCAGGGTGAAAAACGCTACTTGGTTTACCAAGCTTGACCTCAGGGGGGCATATAACCTTATTCGCATTAAGCACGGGGATGAATGGAAGACGGCATTTAATACCCCTGAAGGGCATTTTGAGTACCTTGTGATGCCCTTTGGGCTCACAAATGCTCCTTCTGTCTTCCAGTCCTTCATGAATGACATTTTCAGGGATTTTGTGGATAAATTTCTGATTGTTTATTTGGATGATATCTTGATTTTTTCCAATGACTGGGACTCTCATGTAAAACATGTTCGGACTGTGTTCCAGATTTTGAGAGAGAATGCTCTGTATGTGAAGGGATCAAAGTGTCTTTTTGGCGTTCAGAGGATCTCATTTCTGGGATTCATTTTGTCCCCCTCTGTTTTT
>JARQOD010013201.1:0-16624 GCA_033576555.1 Oophaga sylvatica
CCTTGTTCTGGTGGCTGGAGTGTGTCCGTCCCGACATGGAGCTGCTGACACCAATCCTCCACCTGGGTGGTCGGACCGTTATCCTCCACTGGTTGTGGGGAAGTTAAGGGCTCCGTTTTGTGAATGGAGTTATTATCCACAGCATGTAACTTAGCAACAGTGGCATAACATGGTAATTTGACTTCATCCTCTCCCCAGTTGAGAAGACGTACTGGCACCCTCCCATTATGTACATCCACTACCCCTCTGGCAGTCAAGAGTGTAGGTCTCTGTTCTGAACAATGGGCTCTACTACTGCTTGGTAGTTCTGTCCTCTCAGACCTATTGCTGCTCTACACCAAATAAGCATTTCACTCATTGGGGGTATCACAATGGGGTTCGGGTCTGTCACCCGTACATTACCAATCTCACCACCGGTCAGTTTCACTTGCTGCTGGCACATCAGGGTTCTGTTAAAAATGCTTAATTTTGTATATTTTTCAAGGACTTGTTACCAGATGCGATACTTTAAAGAAAATGTTACGTTTCTTATAAAAAAAAATATAGTGGTTTATTGGACTGTTCATCAAAAAAACATCATTACAGAAAACATAAAATGAGTGAAATAGTTACGTAGAATTGTCCATTTGTCCATAGCAAAACTTGTACACATCTTTCCTTGGTGTCCTGAATGGTAAAATGACATTCTGTCTCTGTGAGGAGCGTCTCAGAGAAACAACACGTGGTTACATGGCAGCTGGCTCTTCATTCATCATAGTTCTTGTCCCATGTGTCTGTGGAGTGAGTGAGCGAGCAAGAGCCACCTCCCTTCGTGTAGCCATTATATAAAAGTCCCTTAGATCACGTGGTCTCTGTATATGGAGTTGACACTTTACCATACAAAAAATAGCATGTGTATGTCAGCGAACGTTAATGTGCTTGGTACAGAATTGAGTGTATAAAGAATAAATCCATAACCAATAATTAATATTTAACAATTCCCCCTTTTGAGGGTGACAGACATTAATTGGAACCCTCAAAGTAGAGAAGTTCATCTTTAGGATAATCAGATCTTCTTTCTTCTTTTTCTTCTTCTTTGGCAAAAATAATTTAATTTCCATAATAATAAATAATAATATCAGATTATTGTTATATGCACTCAATAACATAATGATGTGAATTCATGTTATGGTAAGCCGTGACTAATATTCATATAAAATATGTGTCTTATACTTTCCTAAACCTAAATCGAAGCATCTCGGGTCCAGTCATCATCATCTGATGTCTTCTGGTCTTCATGTTGACGTCTTGTTCTTGATTCTTTTAAAACACAGTCTTTATATGATAATTCCTTTGAAATAACATGTAGATATTGTGGAGACCGTGTGTCATGTGTCCATCAAAGTCCCTAAATTCAAATGTTGAGAAAAAAACAAAGTCCATGATGAAATGAAGCTTTAATATCTGAGCAGTGTCACCTTTAAGACCTGGACTTACATTGGCTCGCCTTGGATATTTCTGGAGTCCTCCATGCCATCCGCAATGGTCTTGGAACAGGTTGACATCTTTGGTCAGCAAAGCAAGGGTTAAAATGACTCTTCCTTGCTAAAGATAGCACCATAACCAGTCCTTAGTCCTAATGCACAGGACTCATGTCAGGGTTGTAGTTTCCTGACAACTTATTGTTCACCAGCTTTCATTGAAGCTTCATAGTGATAGGAAACCACTGGAACGTGATAAAAGCGTGATAACACAGTTCATATTAGCATCATAGGATCATCGTCCTCTGCCATTGTGTCTGTCAGTTTAGATACTGCGATCGTGGCTGTCAGTGGTGGATACTGCGATCGTGGCTGTCATGGTGGATACTGCGATCGTGGCTGTCAGTGGTGAATACTGCAGTTGTTGTCAGTGGTGAATACTGCAGTTGTCAGTGATGAAATGAATTGTAATTGACACAGTCTATTATTACTCAGACATCATATCGCCTTTTTACCTTCTGGAACTTCGGGTTTTTCTTCTTGCAACTTTTTAAATTTACTTGAATTTAGAAATATGAAAAGTCTTTATTAACGTAATTTCAATATCTTGCTTGAAGTCTTCATTCCTATTCTATACCAAATCTGGTAATTTTCCTAACCTATAATATCACAGCGTACCATAGCAATCAATAATATCCATAGAATTATTATCAGAATAGTAATATGGAATTCATGTTTGTATAGTAAAACAATAATAAATGATAATGCATTATTAACCATATTCTTCATGAGATAGAACATTTTTATGTCATAGGTGTAATTACCTTTTCAACCCATAGGAGTCAGTGTGTTTTTCATGTAACAAGTGTTTCCATCTTTATTACTAAAACTTTATTAATGGAATATATTTATTAGACCAATAATAGGTAAGAATGTATAGCCATGAACCAAAATGTGAATATGAGTGAAGGAATGAATGAAAGAATTATTGTATTTACTCAGAATTAGAACATTTTCTTCTAATGAACCGATATCTTCACTATATTTAATGAAGCAATATTCTCATACTAAACATTACTTTATTAAATATTGATGTTTCTTTCTTGATTGAGATAAAAAATAAAAATTAAGAATCAAAAATAGAGATAAAGGAAGAATAAAAATTAAAAAATGAAAAATAAGAATAAAAACAAAAATAAGAATAAAAATGAAAATAAGAATAAAAATAAAAATAAGGCCTTTATATGTTTATGACAAATGCTGAGTAGTTATGTTCTCATAACACATATACCCTTAATATTTCCATTATCTGGATGATTTCATATTTGTCATAACCTTGTGTTACCAAAATGTTCATATTATGCAACTTTGCATGTAATCCCCTTCTTAGTGTAAAGAAATGACTCTTTATAATACTTAATGTTATTATCTCTAGTAATTATACCATTGTACCTTTTTATATTCTTTAAAATGTTTGAAGAAGACGTATTGATGAAATGTGATGATGTATTCAAAATCAAAAACACATTTCCCCCTTAATACCAAAAAATATTATTTTGTGAAATAATTCATTTATCAAAACCAAAATGGAAAAAAATAATTGTTTTATAAATTATTTATGTAACTTCTGTTTTAGCTTTATACCATATATTTGTCTGAAAATGTGTACCATCTATGTAACCATTAAAAATAAAAAATAACATTGAATATCATAAAATTATCGTTTAGGAAAAAGGAAAAAAAATAATAATCTAAATGTAGATTTTCTTGATAAACCATTTTGATGTGTGATTACACTTATCTACTATTAACTAAAAAAAAATAATTACTAAAGGAATATATGTTGAGTAGATAATATTTCATTATGTATCTTAATATTCTAATTGAACTGATTTGTATTATTTTTCATAAAAACAAGTTGTTGTTTTCTCGCATACCATGAATTATGAAACCTCTTTCATACATCACACGTACATTTAGCTTATATTCACTCTTAGCAGCTGCTCATACATGCATCTGTCATCTGTCACTCAGACTGTGACACGGATAAGTTCACCACAAGTTCCTCATACAAAAAGGTAGGAATATTAACCCAAATAATTGTATCTTAATTATCAATGCGCATTGTAAACTACTAAATTTAATATTTTAATATTTCTTTGAATATTCCCCAAATACACATAACAAACTTTGTGAACCATTCTATAGATAAAAGGACTCATAAGAAAATTTGGTTATGAGCTGTTTCTATATTTGGTGCAAGGTTTGCAACTGAAATTGAACCCTAGAACTTAAGAGGCCTAAAGAAAAAATTCTTTGACTTGCAAAGGCTGAGCTCACTGAAGCTACAAGAGCTTTAAGTTGCAACCACTGAAATAGGGATATATGGTAGCCTTATTATTAGAACAGTTTAAATGTCACATGTGTGACTGTCATGCAGTAAGAACATATTGCCATGCAAATAAATAACTTCAAAATGTTAGCAACACACAAAAACTAAATTTAGATTCAGTTAGTTACATATTATTTCCTTTTAAGTGTTAAATATATAAAAACATGCAGTTATTACAAATTCCTGTGTAAATAAAGGAATAAATCCATGTAAGAGAGGTTTTCCCGATTAAATCCTACTTTGAAATGAAAATTCTAAGGAACAATAAGAGATAAGGTTAATATCATATTTATCCAGAAACAAAACAATTGCAATGTCTTATACATATATATGTATTGGATTCAATGTAATTCTAAATATTTTCTGTAGTTTATTTTAATTATATCACTATAGATATAGATATACAGTTATACAATTTCTATTTATACAAGTATACTATATACTGTATGAATATATATATATATATATATATATATATATATCTACAAAAGCTGTGAACTACAGAATTATATTTATAAAATAATTACAAATAACTGAATAATATATTGTATATCACTTTTACACAACATATAATTTCATTTTCAGTCAATTCCTAAACCAAATCTTATTTCTTTGTCAAAGATGTCCTGGAAAGCTTTTTTTATGATTCCTTTTTTTAATGATTGTTTGAGCAGCTCCGATAATGAGCTGTAAACTGAAGACTCAACTATGTCTCTTTGAAGAATCACCTGTTTCTGTCTTTCAATGTCCGCCATTTGTCTCTTTACAGAGAGGTCTGAACTTTGAATTATTAACTCTTTCTGCAAAGCGGACTCTTGGATTTTTTTATAGGGCTTATAACAGATATGTAATTTCCTCCGTATGTCATAGATTTGATTCCGGGGATGACTCAGTTTAGGAGATTTTGACACTGGCTTTTGAAAAGATCTTACTCTGTCTGTTTGATTTATTTTCCTATCACGATTCTCATGTTTTCTAACAAAATCAAGGAATTGCGCACATTCAAATAAAGTATCTTTTTGTGACGCAATAACACGAGATACAGAATTTAGGAATCCAAATTTGTCCACAAAATACTTTATCATTGATTGTGTTTTGACATTGGTAATGAGAGTTTTGTACAACCTTTCAAATATGGACATGAATGTAAAAGTACATTCTTTCCGACCAATCCTTAATTTTTGAAGAATCTCAATATCTGGACAATTTTCATTAAGGCACAGAAAATCAGAATTTTCAATCTGTCTTTATCATCTAGATCTCCATGTAAGTTATCACAAGTCAACTTCAATGTTAAGCGTCTGGAAAAGGTTGCAGGAAGCCACAATTTAAATAATTGATTTTTCTCAGCATTACTTAAATCAAGCTTGTCAATAAAGCTTTCGAAGATTTCAGAATTTCTGCACACATGGATTTTGTTATCATATGCAGGAATGATTTTGCATAATTTTAACAAATTTTTCCTAACTTTGATTTGGAGTTGGGCCTGTGAATTGTCTTCTATTTTTGGTGGCCTTTGTACATCTGTCTCTCGTACGTCATCTGCATCAGTTCTCAAGTCTCCTCCCATGTTCCCTCCTACATCAGTTCTCAAGTCTCCTCCCATGTTCTCTCCTACATCAGTTCTCAAGTCTCCTCCCATGTTCCCTCCTACATCAGTTCTCAAGTCTCCTCCCATGTTCCCTCCTACATCAGTTCTCAAGTCTCCTCCTATGTTCCCTCCTACATCAGTTCTCAAGTCTCCTCCCACATTTCCACCATATTTTTTTACGTCATCAGAGACAAGGTCACCTTGAGTAGCCATTACAGGTCCCACATCTTGCTCAGTTACCTCATTACTGGCAATTTCGGGAACATCACTGGTATGATCTGACACTATTTCTACACAGTCATTTTTAGATTTCTTTAATACAAACTTGTGAAATACATGAACCAACTGTAAAATATTTTTTAATTTCTCTCTTTCTCTATTAAAGGACACCAGCTTAGATTCTAGCTTTAGATTTTCCATTTCACATTCTGCATATAAGCTGAGCCATAAAACTTCTAAATTAGACTGATCTACAGACATAAATTTCAGTCTACTTTGCTTAGAAAAAGAAGTAATGACATCCATTTTTCTTACCTTGAAATATCTCAGCTTGTAGATCCTTTCTTGAACAATGGCCTCTTGTCATCAGCACGTCTGATTCCTGTAGTACGTCTGGCAACTCTTAGTCCTCATTCATAGGTTCTTTTCTTAATCCTGAAATATCGTAATGTGATTTCTTTGACGACTTGCACATCTGACGTAATTTTCCTTCTATTCCTCCTCCCCTTGCAAGTTATCAAAAATTCACACTCTAAAAATCAAGTGTGACTGCTGGCTCTCCAAAATGTTAAAAATGCTTAATTTTGTATATTTTTCAAGGACTTGTTACCAGATGCGATACTTTAAAGAAAATGTTACGTTTCTTATAAAAAAAAATATAGTGGTTTATTGGACTGTTCATCAAAAAAACATCATTACAGGAAAACATAAAATGAGTGAAATAGTTACGTAGAGATTGTCCATTTGTCCATAGCAAAACTTGTACACATCTTTCCTTGGTGTCCTGAATGGTAAAATGACATTCTGTCTCTGTGAGGAGCGTCTCAGAGAAACAACACGTGGTTACATGGCAGCTGGCTCTTCATTCATCATAGTTCTTGTCCCATGTGTCTGTGGAGTGAGTGAGCGAGCAAGAGCCACCTCCCTTCGTGTAGCCATTATATAAAAGTCCCTTAGATCACGTGGTCTCTGTATATGGAGATGACACTTTACCATACAAAAATAGCATGTGTATGTCAGCGAACGTTAATGGCTTGGTACAGAATTGAGTGTATAAAGAATAAATCCATAACCAATAATTAATATTTAACAGTTCGGATCTCCTTCCGGATCACTCCCTTTTGCCTTGGTCTGGCAATTTCGGCGAGCTGTTGGAGTAAAAACACAACCTCCTCCAAACAGTTACTAATTATGTTAGTGCCTAAAACCACATTCAACCCATTTTCCTCATTAACAATCTTTACAACAAGAAGTCCCTGATTCTTTAGCTCCACTCTCCCCACTTTCACGTCTACATTTTAGCCCCCAGTAAGTCAAGAGGGAGGCCATTAGAGGTATACGGCAAAGTCAGGGTTTGGGGGTTGGAGGCCGTCACTGGACCAGTATCTATTGTAGAGAACATCAGGTATGACGGTTACCTGAGATCCAGTGTCCAGCAGGGCAGGGATTGCGATCCCATCCAGTATGATGGACAGGAAAGGTCTTCCTCCCACAAACCTGCAGTTCCAGTCTGAGGGGCCTGAGGAGTCTATTTCTGGTGTTGGCCCTCGGACCCAGGATTGGCTCGTTTAAAGGACACCGACGTGCTGGGTGACCTTCTCTGTGGCAGCGGTAGCAGATGATCTCTCGGCGAGGATGATGCTGGTCGCGGATCCTTCCTGGGGGTGGCGTTGTCCTCCTCCTGTGGGGCGACGTTCTCCCCCTCCTCCGGCGCATCCAAGGGACATCCTCTGGGCAGTCAGCTAGCAGGATCTTTCCTTCTTCCTCTGTCGGCAGTTGCAGGGCACTCATTACAGTGGCCAGGTTTTTGGTCAGCTGGCGCACTTCTGAGCGCAGACAGTCCAGCTCAGTAGGGGCGCCACCTGCGTTTTGACTTCCGCAACCAGCGGGGAAAAGGTGGATGCTGCTGGCTTTATGGTGGCTTCACTCGGGTGACACTGGTTGCCATCTCTGGTGTTTCCAGGGGTCGCAGTCCTTTTATAGCCATGTCCTTAAGAGCATCAAAGGTAGCATCAGGATGATCCAAGGACCACCAGTGCACTGTCCTGCTCTCAGCTTGGGACCTCATCCCCGTACAAATTGTTCCTTTAACATTTTATTCTCTTTGGTGACACTTATGGGGTTAACCTGTTTAACTGCTCGCAGGGCCCCTTGTAGTCGGCAGGCATAGTCCCTAATGCTGTCATCTGGTTTCTGGGAGCATTGGTAAAAACTCATCCGGAGATCTGTTTCAGTGCGGTCCTCAAAGATAGTCTGTAGCTTTAAGAAAATCGCAAGCACTGATTCCTGGTCTGCAGCTGTCCAAGTCTCTACTTCTCTTTCTTCAGCACCAGTCAATTGTCCCACTACCACTGCAGCTCTCTGCTTTTCTGTCATAGGGTACATGTCCATTATGCTGCATATTTTTCATTTGAACCCTGACAGGGAGTCTGGCTAGCCGCTGTACTGAGGGAGCCACTTCGCTCCAGGCATGTATGGTAGCGTTAGCGGTACTATTGGGGCCACAGGACCAGGTGAGGGACTAGCATTTCCAGCCTGTACGGCAGCGCCGAGGGTAAGTCATTAAGGCTATCGGCCTGGCCACATTGTCGACCTGGGCCGCGTTGTCGGCTGGCTGCGACATGTCTGCTTAGTTAATCGTCCAAAAAACAAAAAACCTGACTGCACTTCCAGACTAATGTGAACTAGGTGCAAACCAAAGGAGCTACCCTCATGTAAAAACATCCAAAAAAAGGCTGCACTCAAGCATACTAAAGCATGACAACATAGAATATATGAAATTTTGAATAGCAATATGGCTTTGGAATATAAGGAAAAATTTGAGACGCTTAGTATAAACATTTGGCCAAACATTTTAAAGCTCAACAACCATCGTCAAGGTGGTCTCAATTCTGTTGAGTCCCTAACCTAATGTGAACATACCTCTATTAGGCTGATATCTGAATTTCTGGGCGAATATGCACCTCTGTCAGTAATGCCTGCATATATGGGTAAAGTAGGGAGCCGGTGTAATTAAAATCACCACCTGGTGGGAGCGGAGTGCTCGGTCAGCAAGCTAACATCAAAAGACAAAAAACCTGACTGCACTTCCAGACTAATGTGAACTAGGTGCAAACCAAAGGGAGCTACCCTCATGTAAAACATCCAAAAAAAGGCTGCACTCAAGCATACTAAAGCATGACAACATAGAATATATGAAATTTTGAATAGCAATATGGCTTTGGAATATAAGGAAAAATTTGAGACGCTTAGTATAAATTTCATATATTCTATGTTGTCATGCTTTAGTATGCTTGAGTGCAGCCTTTTTTTGGATGTTTTACATGAGGGTAGCTCCCTTTGGTTTGCACCTAGTTCACATTAGTCTGGAAGTGCCAGTCAGGTTTTTTGTCTTTTGAATGTTAGCTTGCTGACCGAGCACTCCGCTCCCACCAGGTGGTGATTTTAATTACACCGGCTCCCTACTTTACCCATATATGCAGGCATTACTGACAGAGGTGCATATTCGCCCAGAAATTCAGATATCAGCCTAATAGAGGTATGTTCACATTAGGTTAGGGACTCCACAGAATTGAGACCACCTTGACGATGGTTGTTGAGCTTTAAAATGTTTGGCCAAATGTTTATACTAAGCGTCTCAAATTTTTCCTTATATTCCAAAGCCATATTGCTATTCAAAATTTCATATATTCTATGTTGTCATGCTTTAGTATGCTTGAGTGCAGCCTTTTTTTGGATGTTTTACATGAGGGTAGCTCCCTTTGGTTTGCACCTAGTTCACATTAGTCTGGAAGTGCCAGTCAGGTTTTTGTCTTTTGAATGTTAGCTTGCTGACCGAGCACTCCGCTCCCACCAGGTGGTGATTTTAATTACACCGGCTCCCTACTTTACCCATATATGCAGGCATTACTGACAGAGGTGCATATTCGCCCAGAAATTCAGATATCAGCCTAATAGAGGTATGTTCACATTAGGTTAGGACTCAACAGAATTGAGACCACCTTGACGATGGTTGTTGAGCTTTAAAATGTTTGGCCAAATGTTTATACTAAGCGTCTCAAATTTTTCCTTATATTCCAAAGCCATATTGCTATTCAAAATTTCATATATTCTATGTTGTCATGCTTTAGTATGCTTGAGTGCAGCCTTTTTTAGATGTTTTACATGAGGGTAGCTCCCTTTGGTTTGCACCTAGTTCACATTAGTCTGGAAGTGCCAGTCAGGTTTTTTGTCTTTTGAATGTTAGCTTGCTGACCGAGCACTCCGCTCCCACCAGGTGGTGATTTTAATTACACCGCTCCCTACTTTACCCATATATGCAGGCATTACTGACAGAGGTGCATATTCGCCCAGAAATTCAGATATCAGCCTAATAGAGGTATGTTCACATTAGGTTAAGGACTCAACAGAATTGAGACCACCTTGACGATGGTTGTTGAGCTTTAAAATGTTTGGCCAAATGTTTATACTAAGCGTCTCAAATTTTTCCTTATATTTCAAAGCCATATTGCTATTCAAAATTTCATATATTCTATGTTGTCATGCTTTAGTATGCTTGAGTGCAGCCTTTTTTTGGATGCTTAGTTAATCGTGGCCTACCTTCTCTGAAGGCTGCAGCTCCGCAGGGCACAGCGGTGTAGGAGGACCTGTGTCGCTGTCGCTCTGACGTCAGAGCGTTCACTGAAGCTCTTCACAGGACCTGCCGCCGCGTCAGCGTTGGGGCATGTCCAGGACTCAGCGCGCTTTTGCAGGTACGCCCACTAGTTTTCCGCGCCGTGGCGCTGTAAATGGCGGGCAATGGCGGCAAATGGCGGGAAATCTTCACCACATACAAAACAGTCTTTTAGTGAGGCACACAGTACCCGGTGGCAACGGGCACAAGTTAATCAGTTGCTGCAGGGCACGCAATCCTGTTCGTGACGCCAAAGGATGAGCCGCACGACACCAGGGCCGTGGGGTACTCGGCACCGAGCCCGTCGACTTCTATGGGGGATGTCACGGGTAGCGCAGCTCGGTCCGTGCCCTGGGCGCTCATCGTAATGTGGGATATTTACAGGTGACTTGAATGATGAAATGGGGATTCGTCACGCCACTTGTGGTATCTGGTCAGAATGACCAGCGCTGCTATGCAGATCCACTGGAGGGTTAATATGGTGCAGCTAGGTGTTAAGCCTTCCACAAGTAAGGCTGAGTGTTCCTCCAGGGCAGATAGATATACAGAGGTGCAGGACAGACGGGACCCGACAGTCAGAGATAATAAGGGGGACACACACATAAGTCGTTTTGGTACCTTTACTGTAGATATTGCAGGCCCTTCCTGGAGTACTGTAGGTGAAGGATGCACATTGAGATTCCTCCACTGGTAGGTGTGTGGCCTCCTGTCCTCTGCCTTTATGTGATAAAGTCCTGACCTGCCTGTAGCTAGGTCTAACTTGGTCTCCGTCTTGCACCTGGCTGATCTTGTGATTGGACCTTCTCCTGAAGCACACAGTCTCTATTTGCAGTGCACTGCTAGACTCCGTTCTCCTGATCCAGCTACGTATCAGCTCTGTGGTACTCCTGGGACTTGTAGTCCTCCAGGAACTCCGGTGTTCTCCTAATGGGTGGTGGAGATCCCTATAGGCTCGGACCCCGGTGTCCGGTGGTACTTGCTGAGATAAGCTATTAAGGCTCCACTGTCTCATAAACTTTTCCACTCGCCTTCGGCCTACCTGGATCCTCACACGATCACACACGTTGGCAGTTGGTGGGCTGCCTCTTCGCCGCTCTCTAAGCATCGGCACGCTTTCTACTGAGCTACACTTCTAAATTCAGCTCTGACTAGGCTGGAGTGATCTCTCTGTATCACTCTTACTAGACTCCACTTCTAAACAACTGACTCTCTGAGATGGCTGCACACAACTCCACTAGCAGACTGAGCTGCTCTGCACTCTCTCCGCACAGAGCTGAGCTCTCAGTTCCCTCTCAGAGATGACTCTCTTGAACTCAAACTAAACTTCCTTTTTATATGCCTAACACAGCTCCCTCTGGTGGTCTTTAGGTGAGCTGTACGTGTGTAGGTGCATAATGACCTCTAGTGGGATCTTCTTTCAGTGCACCCTTCTGGAAGATATGGATCCAGTCACAGCTGGGCTCCACATTCCCCCCTAGTAGAACTCAGCACTCCGGGGCTGAAATACAAAAACAAATAACAATAAACATTGTATAAATAACTCTTCCTTTACAGGAGGTAAGGCACTCTTGAACTGTTGCATAACGGGAAATAAACAACTATGTACATTAACACAATGAGGGTTGAGGTTTTGAGCAACCATAAAAGTCCCAGTCTCTTTTGGAAAAGGATGCTCAATAAGGGGTAGAGAAAACAAGCAAAAATAATGTCCATTCTTCTTGTTTCAATATTAAAAGGAAAACAGATTAATAAATAACGGTATAATAAAGCATATTATAAGCAAAAATATATACATTTATGTACAGTGACTCTAAACAATTATTTACATTTGCCAAGGGTTAAACTAATCTCTAAACCTAGCAGGGATGTTTCCTTTTGTGCTACGTTCTGATCTGCGTGGTGTAGTGACCTGTGAGGTAGCAGTTTCCCTGTCTGGTCTGCGTGAAAGTGAAGTATAGAATTGCCTTAATCTCGCTACTGGACTGGCAAGCACACTGGGAGCTGGGTGAACTGGCTCGACTTCTGTAGGGATCCTTCTTCCGGAGATTCAACTTCTTGGGTTCTGCTGGAGCAGGTTCTTCTGGAACTGACTCTACTGCAACAACTGGTGCAACTGGATGTAGAGGTTCTCCTTGTGTTGATAGAATTGAAGCACGGAATGATTACAGCTTCTCCAATTCTGGCCAATCCGCGGGGAAATCTCCTAAGTCTGTATGGATGACTGATTCATCACGCTTTTCCTGATGGACAACAGGTTCTTCTTCCTGAAGCTTTAATGGGTTTTGGACACAACTTTAGGTGATCTCGGGATACAGTTGCAGTCGTTCTTCCTCCATCCTTGCTAATTATGCACGTTTTCTTGTTGTCAAACCTTGAATTCTGGATGATGTAGGGCTCTCTTTCCCATTGATCGTCGAGTTTGTGTAACCTCCTCTTCCTTTTCAGTACGACTTGACCAGGTGCGAAAGGTTCAGCTGGCGCACTTTTGTTGTAGCGATCTTCTTGTTTATCCCTTACTCGATTGAGACTATCTTCAACGCAGGCCTGTACTTTTCTGTACTGTTCCTGTCTGTTGGTGTCCCAGCCTTCAGTAGTCACATCTGCTTCTGGTTCTACAACACCAAGCTCCAGATCCATGGGCAGCTTTCCTGGTCTGGCCCGCATGAGATAAGCTGGGGTGCAATTGTGGAACTCACTGGTATGTGATTGTACAGATCTACCAGTCAGGTAGTAGGTCTGGCCACCGATTTCTCTCTTCCAGTGGTACAGTCTTCAGCAGGTCAATGACAATGTGATTGATTTTCTCACAAAGACCATTAGTTTGGGGGTGGTACGGTGTGGTTCTTATCTTCTTACACCCGTACAAGTGACAGAACTCTTTGAATAATTCGGCCTCGAAGGCTGGGGCCTTGATCAGTTAGTACCTGCTCAGGATATCCGTGTGGTCTGCAGAAACACGCTTGGAACGTCTTTGCTGCTGTCTCTGCCATCAGATCCTTGACAGGGCGACCACCAAGAACCTGGAGTAGTGATCCACCATAGTCAGGGCATCCTGACCGGCTGGGTGACAACTTGACATGGTCCAGGGCCACGATCTCCAAGGGACGAGTCGTCTTGATGGGTTGCAGGGGTGCCTTCTGACTGCTCTAGTCCTTTTCTTCTGAGGCCACAGGGTCCACAGTTCTGGTGACTCGCACCACATGTGTGGATACCAGGGCTATGGGGTACTCGGAGCCGAGCCCATTGATTTCTATGGGAGATGTCACTGGCAGCGGACTCGTTCCGTGACCCTGGCGGTCATGCAATGGTGGATATTTACAGGGGATTATAAGGATAGGTAGTTCGTGACGCCACCTGTGGTATCTGGTCAATTGGACCAGCGCTGCTATAAGGATCTTCGCAGGGGATGTTATGGGGCAGCTGGGTGGTAAGTCTCCCACAGGTGAGACTGGTCCCTGGAAGTCTATGGTGATGATGCAGGGTGTAGATAAGAATTCAGTCACACACAATGCAGCTTCTTTTCATACCTTTACTGGTAGATGGTTCAAGCAGGTCCCGGGAGCTGGTCGGGGTGGAGAATGCACATTCGGAAACCGCTGAGCAGGTTAGAGGCCTCCTTTACTTCATATGTATCTGAGTCCAAACTTGCATGAAGCGAAGTTAACTCTGCAATCTCCAGCTTTCTCAATAGCTGCCAAGCCCGGCTGACATTGTGGTGGAGCCTTCTATGTCTCTGACTATCAGATGTTGAGAGAACTAAGTCCTTACTTTTGTCGTGCACTTGACTCAAAGTCCCCGTTCTCCCTGACTCCGGTTACGTATCAGCGCTTAGGGCTACCTTCTGCGACCTGTAGTCCAGAAAGCCTCCGGTTATCTTGTTACTATGCTTGAAACACTAGCAACGCTTCGGACCCCGGTGTCCGGTGAATTAGTGCAGGTAATCCAATACCTAAAGCACTTCTCTCTGTCTTCTCCACTGTGCCCTTCGCCCTGCTTCCCGCTCTTAACATAAGCACTTGTAGCTTTGATGGAAATGTCAGCTTTCTTCTAGAGCTCACTGAGCAGCTGTCAGTATCCTCCAAGTCCAGACTGGACTGAAACTGAACTAACCCTGTACTAAGACAGGAAGCTGACTGACTGAACTCCTCTCCCTCCAAGGCTTGACTGACTGACTACTGCTACGTGTCACTACCTCTTATACCCCTGGTGGGTGTGTCTGAAAGTGTGAGTGACGTGAATGGATATCAAGCGTTGCGGTTACCTTCCTGTGCATTTTCCTGGATAATGTGTGCCTTACATAGCTGGGCCACACATCCCCCCCTTGATTAAACACAGCACTCCCGGGCTGTAAAAGAGAAAAAGAAAACATTTTTGTTTTGCATTAAACATAAACATTTAACTCATCCCATCCGGAGGTAAGGAATCTTTAACGTTACAATTTGTACATTAGAAAATTGCAAAAATATCAAAGTATCAAAACATTTTTCAATAAATACAAGACAATATTCTTGTGGAGGACCCGCACCAACAACCTCCCACGTGGGTCCTGGGTGGGCTGCAGGACTTCTGACTGCAGACCTCACTCTAGGCCACACCATACGGGTTTTTCTTCAGAGGTAGATAGTAATGGTTTCATGTAAAACCAAGATAAGGCACCGAAGTGCGAACTATTTACATTTAGAGTCTTTGGGCTAGCACAGTCCACAGCCACGCAGTCCATGCATAATAAAAGACACATATATATAAATTTCAAATATTCATTAATTCTTCAATTTCACTTTAACTTTCACTTTACCCAAATGGGGTATTTTATGCAAACTATGCAATCAACATCACATTTATTCTTTAGCTTTTTAAACTCTTTACCCAGCCGGTATTCTACTTTAAATATGTAAACTATGTAACATTTTCATACATATCAGTAAAAGACAATAAAGTGCAATTCTGCCAAACTTCTTCCAACTTTCTACATGCTTCAGGTGCAGTAAACCCCTGTCTGGGTCCTACTGGCTTTCATTTTTCTTGCTAACTTCAATAACGTCTTCCACTCCTGGGGCTGGAACGACGCGGTGTTCTTTTGAACGCATAACAAACAAGTCATGGCCTGCTATCAGCGTTTGAGTGGCCACAGTTCTCATTCTAACGGTGGACCCAACGGGTACTTCTTTTCTGTAGGACGCCGATTGCGTCGCTGCAGGGGCCACAGTAACTTGCGATGCAGGTTGCGATGAGTACGCAGGGGGCGACTCCAGTGCACGGTCTGATGCTGTGGGAGCTTGGAACTGAGACGCTTCAGTATTGTGTACGGTACCGGCGTCGGGGACGGGGTCACTGATAACAGAGACGTTTAGGGCATACCATCCTTTAAACCCCAGTGTCGCGTGTAGCTTACTATGTCCCCATTTATCAGATCCCTCCCAGGATGACCGATGGGCAAGTGGGACTCTACGTCCCGGCGGCTCACAAAGACCCCCGGATAGAGGCCCGGCTCCCGGATAAAGCCCCAGCCCTTGCGAGTTGAAATTCGGTGACGCACCCCTGACGCCGCGGTTCCCGTCGGGTACCTTTATCTCGGCGGACGGTTTCTTTATCAGCGAAGAACTTTTCATGCCATTCCTGTCGGTCTCGCTGTATCTTTCTTTCTTCCTCCTGCTGTTGTCTCACTTTCTCGCAGTGTTGCCAGGCATTTCCGGTTTGGAGGTCGTAAGTCACATCATCCAGACGCTCCATCTCGTCCCAGTCGATTTCCGGCAATGATGGCTGGGACCCCTCCGGTGTTCCTACCGGGAACCGTAATCTGCTGCGGCCTCCTGGCCTGGCTGGCACTCCGGAACGGGCAGGGCCTCCTCAGCCTCCTTCTCCTCCACCTCCGCATCGGTGGGATCAGGTACAGCACTTTTGGGGCAGCCTCCGGTCGTCCTTCAGCCTTCTTTAGCAGAGACTTTGGAAAATCAGGTGACGGCGTTATGCTTGTGGGAGAGAGCACTGCGTCCCACAGCAGCCGCTGTGTCTGGGCACGCCAGCGTCTCTCCGTCTCCTGCATGTCTGCATGACGCTGGATTAATCTTCTGAGCACCGCATTCTCTTTCTGCAGCTCCAGCATGGTAGGGTCAGTATCCCGATCTGGGGACAGCTCCAGCACAGGCAGTAAATCCTCCGGTGAGCAGGGTTTGTACGCCTCCGCTCCTCCGCTCAGATTCTCCTGTCCTTCCGCCATCTCGTCCCAGGCCAGACTGTAGTTTCCATCAGGAACGTCTGGTCCCTTCCGTGGAGGCGGGATTTGCGTCTCC
>JARQOD010013202.1:0-16618 GCA_033576555.1 Oophaga sylvatica
GCAATTTTGTGGCGGCCATAGCCCTGGCAAACTCACACACTACCTTGCCTGGTTCACACCTTGAACCTGGTGGTGCAGTGCTTCATAAATAATTATCTGGAGTTACCAGCCCTGCTCCACAAGGTGCGAAGACTATGCTCGCACATCCGTCGCTCGCCCGTAGACTCCAGTCGTATGCAGAGGCTGCAGCGATCGCTCCACCTCCCCAAGCACTGCCTAATCATAGACGTTGCAACAAGGTGGAACTCCACCATGCACATGGTTGAGAGGCTGTGCCAACAGAGGCAGGCTGTAATGCATTTGTGGGAGGATACACGAGCAGGCAGTTTGAAGGCAGACATGGAGTTGTCGGGTGTGCAGTTGTCAAAGCTGAAAGACCTCTGTAAAGTCCTTCAGTGTTTTGAGGAATGCACATGGCTGGTAAGCTCAGATGATGCCATCATAAGCTTGAGCATCCCACTTATGCGTCTGCTCATGCAAACTTTGAGGATCAGGCGTCTGCAGCGGAGGAGGAGGAGGAAAAGGGAAGCCTTCATGACAGTCAGGCATTGTCTGCTCAGGGAACTGTCCTTGACGAGGTGGAGGAAGAAGAGGAGGAGGATGAGGGGGATGATTATTTTGGGGAGGAGGATGCTTCTCAGGGGGCAAAAGAAAATGTTGGCTAGCCAAGGTCAAGTACAGGGTTGTGCGTGACTTGAGGGATGTGGATTTGTCAGAAAGTTCTCTTCCACCCACCACTGGCAGTGCATCATTGACACCTGGAACATTGGTCCACATGTGTGATTATGTCTTGCGGATCCAAAAAGGGACCCTCACATTGACAAAATGATGAAGGATGACAACTACTGGTTGGCCAGCTCCTCGATCCACGCTATAAAGGCAAATTACAGAACATCATGCCACAGGAGAACCTAGAGCTAATATTGGCAAACAAACAAGCAACTCTGGTAAACCATTTGTTAGAGGCATTCCCAGCACACAGCAGCGGTGCAGGTTCTACCACGAGCCGTACTGGGCCAAATGGAAGAGGTGTTTGTGGTGCACACAGTCGAAGTGGCGTTGGAGACGGGTTTCATGACCATCTTGTGGTCTGATTTCTCGAGTAATGCTCACACGACTGGTAATACTGAATCGATTGCAACAGACAGGAAAAAACAGTTGTCAACTATGGTTCAAAATTACCTCTCCTCCCCTATAGATGTTCTCCCTCACAGTGCATTCCCCTTTGACTACAGGGCCTGTAAACTGGACACCTGCCTGAATTGGCACAATATGCCTTACAGGAGCTTGCTCGCCCTGCTGGGAGTGTGCTATCAGAAAGAGTCTTCAGTGCTGCTGGATAAATCCTGACAGAAAGAAAGACCCGGCTGTTGACCCAAAATGTAGGTGATCTCACCTTCATTGAAATGAACCATGCCTGGTTTCAAAGAATTTTTTACCACCTTCCCCTGATGACACATAGGTTGCCAGCAAAATGGCTCGCTTTGTCTTCCTCTTCCTCCGACTTCTCAAATTCCTCCATTTGCAGCTGCTGAACATCCAGCCTACACCTCAATATATGCCAGTTTTTCCACCTCCCTAACTGGCTGCCCCCCCAGCACCGGCGTCAGCACGTGGCGCTCCCTGGCAAGTGCCGGGGCCCTGAGCAGGTGGGGGGCCCACTTGCCGTCAGAGACACCGGCGTACTATGAGGGGCCCTGTGCCAGTTCCAAGTGCCCACGAGTGTGCCCCCTGCTTGCTCAGAGCCCCAGCACTTGCAGTACTTGCCTCTCCCTGCTCCACCGCTGTGACGTCTTCCGCCTTTCCTGACAGTGACATTCAGGTCAGAGAGCTCGATGATGTCACATCTGTGCGCACTCTGCCTGAACAGTCACAGTGCAGAGAGCTGGAAGATGGCGACGCTGAGGAGTCCAGAGTAGAGCAGTGCCCAGCGAGGAGAGGTATTTCATTTTTTTAATGGTTGGAGCAATATATGGGGAGCGTTATACACTGGAGAATTATAAATGGGGCCCATCATACACTGGAGCATCATATACAGGACCCATTATACACTGAAGCATCATATGGGGCCCATTATATATGGAACATTATATAGGCCCATCATACACTGGAGCATCATCCATGGGGCCCATCATACACTGGAGCATCATAATGGGCCCGTCATATACTAGAGCATCATATGGGGTTCATAATTAATGGGGCATCATATAGGGCCCTTTATATAGAGAGCATCATATGGAGCACATATGGGGCCTATTCTGTATGAAGCATTATATGGAGCCCATTCTGTATGGAGCAATATATGGGGCTCATTATTCTGTATGGCGCACTGTGTGGTGCCCATAATATTGTATGGAGGACTATACTGTCGTTTTTTTGAGCTATTGTAGAATTTAAAATAGATATCAGTCATGTGATGTAAGAAGTGAAGTATTTGGCATTGTACTATACCTATATTTCTGTGCCGTATCGGAGCATCATGAATTGTGTATGTGTTAATGGGGCCCACTGAGACTCTTTCTCCCAGGGCCCACGAAACCCTTGAGTCAGCCCTGCCCCCCTCAACTTTAACCCCCAGTTTTCAATGATAATTACTATTATTATAAAGTAAATTAAGGTTGCCAAGCTTAAGTAATAAGAATTGATGTCGTTGGCATTGAAATGGTCACTGTAGGTGTGTTTACTGTCCTCCACTCCCTGCCGACTTTTATTCCCCATTGACTTGCATTGGGGTCGGATTTTCGACTCCGACTCAACCTTTTCCATTAGTCGACCGACTTCATTCGACTCGACTTTTGGGAAAATCGAGTGTTCCGAAACCCGACTCGACCCTCCCGGAGCCAAAGTCGCTCATCTCTACTTTTAAGATTTTTTACAAGTGTGATTCGATACTCCAGCATGCACCTTTTGCTTTTCCAGGAGAAGAAGCATCTGGCAAAATTTTCTCTTGTACCGTGGATCTAACAGAGTGGCAACCCTGTAGTCAGCACTATTTCTAACCCTAAGAATATGGTCATCATGTTGAAGATAGTGTAGCAAGAAGGTGCTCATGTGTCGGGAGCTTCCATGAGGTCCAAGTCCATGGAGTGCTGGTGGCGAGTAACACTCAAGGTTGCTTCCTCCGTCCTTCCCCCCAGCCAAGTACAACAGAGATAGTTATCCTCTCCATCCCCTGTTGTTCGTTCATCACCTCAACCCCCTACATTTGTTCCTCAGCTCCTGCACCTTCACTAACAGTTTGTCTGGTACAACGAGCCCCACTCTTTTGCTATAAGCCACTCTCCCATGGAATCTGCCTGTTTGACAACAGTCTGGAAATGTGAGAGATTGTTATCTTTACCGCATACTCCTCTGCTTCCACCTCTTCCTCTAGGACCACCACCTCCTCACGCAGATTATTCAAAGTGTGCTTTACAATGTAGATGACTGGAATAGTAATGCTGATGATGGCATCATCAGCGATAACCATCTTAGTAGCTATTTCGAAACTGTGCAGAAGGGTGCAGAGGTCCTTCATCTGTGTTCACTCCTCAAGCGTGATTTACAACATGTCTGTACTGTGTTGGCCCAGGCTATACAAAAGGACATACTGTACCAGGGCTCATCGCTGCTGCCACAGTCACTGCAACAAGTGCAAAGTGGAATTCCACCATGTTGGAACATCGCAAATCAAATAGTTAACTGGTAGGTCGAAAGACCTTTGTAGCAATGCAAGTTGATGATCTGCAGGGTGCAATCAGCGGAAGTGAGTACACAGAGACAGTGCTTTCTGCAGCAGTGCATCCAGGCTGGGATAATGGCGGAGAAATTGCTGTACCAACAGGTTGAGGATGTGAGCCATGCAAGACATGTGTGAGGTTGCCCTGGCGTAGGGCCACCATGGGTTTGCAACATTATCGCACAAAGTCTTCCCAGGCTCCAGGTTCAGTGGATACAACCATTGCTTTAACTGGGCCTTGATAGCTGCCCACAACTCTTGAGCTGTGTGACAGTGATCTCCAAGGCATATTAATTTAAACACTGCCTGATTGCGGTGGGCCCTGGTTGTGCAGCACAGAGGTGGGGGATTTTATCTGCACTGTTGGAATGTGTGTTGGACTAAGGGAGAGGTCAAAGGCACAGGTGGATGCCCTGGAATAGATGGAAAAGCCAGAAGCACTGGAGGAACTGTTAAATACAGAGGTTTGTCCCACAAGCCTTTGGGATTCAAATACATGTAGAGCAGCCCCTTGACTGACTGCACCCACAGTTATCAAAGTCACCCAGTGCTCAGTCAGTGAGATGTAACGCCCTGCCTAAGTTTGCTTGTACAGGTGTCAGTGTTGAAATGCACCTGGCAGACATATATTTTTTCAGGAGTGGTGATTTTGCCGGCGATACGCTAAAGTAGCGCAGGCACAGCTTTCTTAGAAAAGTAATGGTGACCGGGCCACTGGTACTGGGGACTGCGATGGCCATCAACTTTCTGAAACTGTCTAAATCCACCAGGCAGAAAGGCAGCATTTCTGTGGCCAACAGATTGGAATGGTGAAGTTTACGCTCTTAGTTTTGGCATGTGTGGGCGGAAATGTTCTTTTACATTACAACAACTGCGGGACCGAGGGCTGAGTTTCTGTGGCTTGAGACCTGTGTGTGTGTTTTTTTTTACTATAAATCAAAGTAGTAATTAAAGAAAATTGTATATTACATTAAATAAACCAAGTTACTAAAGAAACCTTTTCAACATATTTTTATAAAAAAAATGAAAAAAAAGTCCTCTGTGGACATTATAAGTAAAAAGTTTCATTTTTTATTCTTATAATGTCCACAGTAGAAGCATTTGTATTTTGGTCCTAAATGGCACTTACAATAGCTACATCCTACAGTGGCTCTTGCTTTTTCTGAATCCTTTGAAGTTCTGCAATTATGAATCATCCCTGTTTTTCCTCTCATTTATATTCTTGCTAATTATAATTCTAATCACTATGACAGCCGGAGGAAGAGAGACTCACTCGCCCATGCTCTAGAAGGTAATTTCAAGGTGTTTAGCTGCAAAGAAGCAAATGGGAATTAAACAAAGAAGCTCCAATACTGTCATTAGAGGACAGATCTACTTCCATCTTGAGCTAAAATATTTTGAATGTGAACTTCCTAGTTTACATCACCCAGCCTACAGTCAGGGGTAAATGTGACCAGGACGAGAATATCATTTTTCATGTTTCATTATAGACAGAGAAGCTGCATCTGGGTTAATGTAATCCTGGCTTTAATGATACACACAATTCAGTGGCTTTGTGCATCTGAATGCATAATTTGTAAGACCTGGTCCAGATCAGAAAATGTATTTTTTTTTTACCTATTATGAATATGTAGATATAGGAATTTAATGATAGTGGATGCATTTTTTCCTGCAGTATTTTTATCAATAATTTTAATATATTACATAGCCTAAATCTACGAAGTCAAAAAGATATACAAATTCAAGATACAAATTATATTTTTTACTGCTATTTTATAGATTATCATGAAAATCGAGCACTTCCAAGATTATAAAAAATGAAAACGCAACTTAAAACTACAACAATAATGGATAGCTAATGGATAACTGGTGAGAAGGTGAACGAATGCTTATATTATCATACAGTGGGGAAAATAAGTATATGATACACTGCCGATTTTGCACGTTTTCCCACCTACAAAGAATGAAGAGGTCTGTAATTATTATCGTAGGTACACTTCAACTGTGAAAGACAGAATCTAAAAGTAAAAATCAGAAAATCACATTGTATGATTTTTAAATAATTAAATTGCATTTTTTGCATGAAATAAGTATTTGATCACCTATCAACCAGCAAGAATTCTGGCTCTCACACACTGGTGTTAAATGCACCTGTTTGAACTTATTACCTGTATAAAAGACACCTGTCCACACAATCAATCACATTTCAACCTTTCCACCATGGCCAAGACCAAATAGCTGTCTAAGGATAACAGGGACAAAATTGTAGTCCTACACAAGGCTGGGATGGGCTACGGGATATTAGGAAAGTAGCTTGGTGAGAACAGAAGGCAATAACTGTTTGCGTAATTATTAGAAAATGGAAGAAACACAAGATGACTGTCAATCTTCCTCGGTCTAGAGTTCCATGCAACATCTCGCCTTGAGGAGTAAGGATGATTCTGACAAAGGTCATGAATCAGCCCAGAACTACACAGGAGGACTTGGTCAGTGACCAGAATAGAAATGGGATCACAGTCTCAAACATTACCGCTAGTAACAAACCATCATGGATTAAAATCCTGCAGGGCATGCAAAGTCCATCTGCTTACGCCAGCACATGTCCAGGCCTGTTTGAAGTTTGCCAATGACCATCTGGTTGATCCATAAGAGGCATAGAAGAAGGCCATGTGGTTAGATTAGACCGAAATAGAAATTTTTGGCTTCAATTCCACTCACCTTGTTTCAGGAAGAAGAATGAGTACAGTAGAACTCCAAAAACACCGTCCCAACCGTGAAACATGATGTGGTAAACATCATACTTTTGGGGGTGCTTTTTTGCAAAGAGGATAGGACGACAGCACCATATTGAAGAGAGGCTGGATAAGGTCATGTATCGCAAGATTTTGGCCAACAACACCCTTACCTCAGTAAGAGCATTGAAGATGGGTCAGAGCTGGGTCTTCCAGCATGACAATCACCCAAAACACACAGCCAGGGCAGCTAAGGAGTGGCTTCCCTAATGGGAATCTGTTACCAGGTTTTTGCTACCTAATTTAAAGGGAATCTGTCATCCCATTATTGCCCTATAAGCTGCGGCCACCGCCACCATGGGCTTATCTACAGCATTCTGTAATGCTGTAGATAAGCCCCTGATGGCGGTGGCCGCAGCTTATAGGGCAAACATTGGGTGACAGATTCCCTTTAAAAGCAGGATAATGTAGGGGCAGAAACACTGATTTCAGTGATGTGTCATATACTATACTGCTTAGAGTATTGTTTATATAGTCACTTTTTTATTAGCAGAAGATTATTACTAGAGGACTACTAAATCTGTTGCCAGGTAGTCATCCATATTCATGAGCTCTGTTTAGCCAAATCCCCACCACTGATTGGCAGCTTTCTGCCTACGCACAGTGTACACAGAAAGTGCCAGTTAGAGTGTGGGTGGGATTATATAGAGGTCAGCATTCATAGAACTGGTAGACCTGTAGTAGGCAAACAGCAGTACCCAGTAAAGTAAATTATGACACGTCGCTAAAATCAATGTCTCTGCCCCTTAATCATGCTCTCAGATAGAAAAAAATCTGGTGACAGATTCCCTTTAATGCCACCATAATCTATTTGATATTGAAGGGTTCTCTTTAGACAATGCGATTACTCTGATAGTGAGGGTAATAAAGACATTTTGTCAGTAATTATGCAAGCTTGTCTGTACACCTGGGCATGCATTACATAGGGTGGACCTATACTTGTACTAATACATCTCTATTCTCATTTAAATGTTATGTTAAAGCAGTTCTGTTATAAAGGTCAATGGGCACATATGCCTGCCTGGCTTTGATCATATAATTCCTCTATGCCATGTGATTTTTATGACAACTTTTTATATACAGTACATACTTTTTAATTTCTTATGTTACCAATACAAATGTAAGTTTTTAATAAATGTGGTGCGACTGACTGCATCATTTATATTGTGGGTATTATTTACTTCTCTTTCGTGAGTCATGACCAGTTTTGTGAGCCAACAGAGTTTCCTTTGGAAATTACAAACACATTTTTAGTATCACAAACACTTTATTGAATTACTTTACTTTTCAGTTTGGAGCAATGATATACAAAATGCTAAATTGCAAAAACTTAAAGGGAATCTAAAACCTATATCAATTTATACGAATTAAAGCCAACTAGTGAAACATATATCATACTTTTTCTAATCTGTTTTTTTTTTTAGATTTTTTAATTTGTTTTCTCTACATAGGAGCAGTCAGCTTCTATTAACAAGATTTAGAGAGATGTTTTACAGAAGCCAATGGACCATTGATAACAATAAATAAGATCTCACAGAGATCATTTGCGGGAAGGAGGAGGAGGTGAGCTGTATCTGTCAACTATTGTGAATGGTGACCACTGTGTCTAATTAAATGTTACTTTCATTATATTATACAAAGTCTTTCATATCTTTACTTAGCTTTAATTAAATATAAAAACATCTAGATTATAACAAAATAGTACAGTTACGCATTTTAGATCAAATATGAGCCTTAAGGTACTGCCACACTAAACAATCCCGCTAGCGATCACGATAACGACGCATACTAATGCGATCGCTAGCGGGATTGTTTCTATATCGCTGATAGCGGCTTAACTTAGCGATGTCGTTAAGGACGCTATCGCGGTTAGCGATCTCCTTAACGACTTTAGCGGTACAAAAGTACCGCTAAATCGCTAAGAAAAGGTGCCACACTCAGCGATATATACTTACCAGCGGGGCGCCGACGATAAAATAGGGTCCGGAGCGATGTCAGCGACGAGCGAGATCACAGCAGGATCTCAGCAGGGGCCACGTCGCTGGTAGATGCCGCACACAACAACATCGCTAACGGGATCGCTAAATAGTGACGTTTTTTAGCGATCCCGTTAGCGATGTTGTTTAGTGTGGCATACCCTTTAGTCATTATTACAAAAGATTATATTTGATCAAAAATGAGGCAGTAACTGAAGTCATTACTATAATATGGACCATATTTATCTGAAACGCAACAGTAACTGTAAATTTTTATTCAATTTTTGTGAATATTTAAATCAAGTGAAGATTTTAAAGTGGAAGTCTTTTTTATTTTTACAAAGTTATCAAGTATGGGAATGTATGCATATTCACAGTGCTGGCTTAGCGATCACATGCCTTACATGCAGACCAGCTCTCTGGGACCATGTGAAACAGCTGATTGGGCTATCCTGACAATTCAGCTGTTATTTTTATTGTGGGAATAATTTGGGTATCTCTGCCTACATGTATTGTAAGTAATTAAATGTTACATTGTTTTTATGCTATTATACTAAAGAAGTCCTGAAAACATGATCTGGTGAGAGGCCACGGGAACTGAAGTTTGGGAAACAGTGCCCTATACTCAAAATTTGTTAACACCACCATAGTTTTAAACATGGTTACCAAGTAAGGGGCAGATATGTTTTGTCTCCCCTGTGCTGAACCTATAGTTACACCTCTGATTAACATCAATTGGTAGTTAAATTGTAAGTTCCAAAGCAAATGGAAGAAGTAAAAGTTTAAAAAAATCCCGCCATTGGCTGTTAATCCAGTGTGCAGCACATGAAGAGGAATTAGAGCAGCGAAAAGCAGCAAGCGCACAACACAACTGAAACTGTAGTAAGAGCTTAGCAAAATGTTGCTCAGAATGTCTCTTGACTCCAAGAATAGGATTAACCCCTTAGTGGCAGAGCCAATTTGGTACTTACGTATTTTTCAGACTATAAGACGCACTTTTTCCCAAAAAAAATTGTGAGGAAAATTGGGGGCGTCTTATAGCCCGAAAGCAGGCTTACTGGGGGGTTGCGGCAGTGGTGTGGTGGTGGCAGAGGTGTGGCGTTGCAGAGGCGCGGTGGCGGCGTGCACTTGAGCAGGGTCCCTTCCTCAGGTGATGAGGTGACGCCGCGGCACGGAGAGCAGACAGGAGAGCAGAGCCGGGATTTCGGTGGTGGCGGCCATCTTCCTGAGGCGGCTCGGCGCAGAGTACTCTGCTTCCTGTGGCTTCAGGAAAATGGTGGCGGGAGGCCGCGCTTGCGCAGATAGAGATCGCAGCGGCCATTTTCCTGAAGCCCCAGGAAGCAGAGTACTCTGCGCCCACACCGCCTCAGGAAGATGGCCGCCACCACCTACAAACTCGGCTCTGCTCTCCTGTCTGCTCTACATGCCGCGGCGTCACCTCACCATCTGAGGAAGGGACCCAGCTCAGGTGCACACTGCCCACCGTGCATCTCTGCAGACGCCACACCACTGCCACCGCCACACCACTGCCACAAACCCGGCTCTGCTCTCCGTGCCGCGGCATCACCTCACCACCTGAGGAAGGGACCCTGCTCAGGTGCACGCCGCCCACCGCTCCTCTGTAACGCCACACCTCTGCCACCTCCACACCACTGCCGCAATCAATCCCCCGGTAACTTGTGGTTAACCCGGCTTTCCTTGGACACCAGGCTGCAGCGTCACCTCACCGGAGGAAGATGAGAATCAGCATCACCGCACCTCTGCCACACCACTGCCGCAACCCCTGCTGTACCACCGCCGGCCCTCAGGTACCTTAAAATTCGGACAATAAGATGGACCCCCATATTGTAAAAATCTTTTTTTCTGCTATTTTCACCCCAAAATTTGGGTGTGTCTTATGGTCCGGTGCGTCTTATAGTCCGAAAAATACGGTAATGACCAAGCCAATTTTTACAATTCTGACCACTGTCACTTTATGAGGTTATAGCTCTGTAAGGCTACTTTCACACATCAGTTTTTTGCAATCAGGCACAATCCGTCCAATTGCTAAAAAGACGGATCCTGGTAGATTGTAAAAAACTGATGTGCCAGATCCGGTTTTTAAAGTTCCGTGAACTTTATAACACGGAAAATGTATTGTACGCATGTCTGGCACGGAGAGAGAGAGACTATTATTGTATGACCAAGCCTGACGTGCCGCTTCAGTGCTGTCCGGTGTTTCCGGCAGAAAAAAAAGTTACATGATGCGTCCTGTCCGGCCGCCGGAATTAAAATCTATGACGGATCTGGCAGAAAACAGACTAAACGCAATGACATGCGGCGCGATCCGGCGCTAATGCATATCAATGAGAAAAAAACGGATCTGGCGGTAAAAAAAAAACGGATAGTTTTTTTCAAAAACTGCCGGATCGCGCCTGACGTCAAAACACTGATGTGTGAAAGAGGCCTAAGGCTTCAACGTATCCCACTGGTTCTGAGACAGTTTTTTCGTGACATATTGCACTTCATGTTAGTGGTAAAATGTCTTTGATATAACGTGCGTTTATTTATGAAAAAAATGTAAATTTGGAAACATTTTTGAAAATTTTGCAATTTCAAACTTTTAATTTTGTACACTTAAATCAGAGAGTGGTGTCACACAAAATAGTTTAAATAACATTTCCTCCATGTCTACTTTACATCAGCACAATTTTGGAAACATATTTTTTTTGTTAGGACGTTATAAGGTTAAAAGTTGACCAGTAATTTCTCATTTTTTCAATAAAATGTACAAAACATTTTTTTCAGGGACCACCTCACATTTGAAGTGAGTTGGGGGTCAATATAACAGAAAATACCCAAAAGTGACACCATTCTATAAACTGCACCCCTAAGGTGTGCAAAACTACATTCAAGAATTTTATCAACCCTTCACCAGTGCTTCCAGAGAACTAAAGCAATGTGGAAGGGAGAAATGAACATTTTACTTTTTCACAAAAAATTACTTTGGAACCAATTTTTTTATTTTCACAAGGGTCTCAGGAGAAAATGGACCGCAAAATTTGTGAAATTTCTCCTGAGTACGCCAATACCCCATTGTGGGGAAGAGCCAATGTTTAGGTGCATGGCAGGGCTCAGAAGGGAGGGAGCACCATTTGACTTTTTTGAATGTAAAATTGGCTGGAATCAATGGTGGTGACATGTGTGTTTGGAGACCCCTTATGTACCTAAACAGTGGAGCCCCCAATTCTAACTCCAACCCTAACACCAACACATCCCTAACCCTAATCCCAACCCTAACCATAACCCTAACCACAACCCTAACCCCAACACACCCTAACCCTAATCCCAACCCTAACGATAACCCTAACCACAACTCTAACCCCAAACACACCCGTAACCCTATTTTCAACCCTAACCATAGCCCAACAACAAACCTAACTCTAAACACACCATAACCCAAATCCCAACCCTAACTGAGTCCAACCGTAACCACAACCCTAACCATGGCCCAACCCTAACTTTAACTCAACCCTAACTTTAGTCCAACCCTAATTTTAGCCAAACCATAACCCTATCCCCAACTAGTGTTTGTTAGAACCCTCTTGTTAGATTTGTTTAGTTTGCTGGTCACATGACCTTTTTCCCTATTTAGTCTGGCTCCGCCCTTCTGGCTTTGCTGGACTTCATTGTATTATCTACTCTAAGCTAGCCAGGTGCTTAGGTGCCTTACTCTGTCAGTTTTGCTTGATCTTAGGATCTCTTAGTATTTGTTTTTCTGTTTTTATATTCCCTGCTACACTTCTGTTAGGAGGGTCCACCTTTTCACCCAGTCCCTAGATCTTGTAGGGATTCCTCCCTCGCAAATAGGTCTTCGTTCAGACTGCTGAGGACTTTAGCGGGTCTGGTCGCAGGATCAGGTCCCCTGTTACATCGTAGGGATCCAGCTCAGTCCTATTGTAGGGACAGAATTTCCCACTTTCCTTAGTGCTTGTAGCAGATCATAACAGTAAGTCCAGCCAAAGAAAAAAAAAATCTCTAAGGAAAGATTTTCAGTTTCTATTATGGTGTCGGTTAGGATTTGGCTCAACACCTGCAGCGGCTCTCTCTGGTGGTGGCTGAAATCCAGCAACACGTGAGTAGTTGTTCTGGAGCTGATTTCGTGGAGCCAAGGTCGTTTGCCTGATTTATTTTTTGGTGAACAACAAGATTTTTTTTCTTTTAAAAATGCTTGCTTGTTGTATTTCGTTTGAGACCCAGATCCTCTGGTGATGAATCACAGCGCATAGGGTTCATAATGTCACTTTTGCGCAAAGAAACCTCAGGACTGGGCCTTTTCTCTGCAGCCTAGTGATCCATGCTTTAGATCAGTGGATAGTTTTTTTTCTGCTTTGGGGTTATTGTATGACGATCCGGATCGTGTTTCATCAGCTGAGACAGAATTGAGACGTTTGAGACAGGGATCAGGTAATGTGGAAAAATATTGTACTCACTTCCGAAGGTGTCCGCTCAGGTGGGCTGGAACGATTCAGCTTTGAAAAGTTTTTTTCTTGCAGTGTTAAGTGAAAGGGTTAAAGATTTGCTGATGCTTATCCCATACCTGGTAACTTGCAAGAGGCTATGCAATTAGCCATAGGGTGGATAGGAGACTGCGTGCAAGGGTTAATGAGAGTAAAATCTGCCTTGTCAGCTCCAAGTTTGGAGAAGGAATGTACTGACATTGCAGAGCCGATGGAAATTGGAGCAATGACCCTCACTCTCGAGAAAAGAACGCAGATTTGCTCAAGTTTGTGTTTTCTACTGTGGTAAATCTGAGCATTTCATTAAGAACTGTGCGCTTCGAATGAATAAAGAGAAAAAAAAAATGAGGTCGTTTTGCCCGCATAGCTTGTTTAAACAATAAAGGTGTCTTTCTTTCTGCTACCACTGCTGTTGAGGAGGAATTAATGGAGTTTCGGGTATTTGTTGGATTGTGGTTCAACTCTCAATGTGATTGATGGGAAATTTTGGAAAAACTAAAATTAAAACCCAAATTCTATCTTCTCCTATTAATGTGGTGTCTGTGGATGGTTCCATTGAAAAATGTTACTCACCATACTGTGAATTTCCTTTACTATTAATGTGTTCATCAAGAGAATTTGGATTTGGTAGTTTTGAATAATTTACCTTCTCCGGTGATTTTGGGTTTACCCTAGTTAAAATTGCACAATCCGGTACTGGATTGGTCTACCAATGAAATTAAGTCCTGGAGTCCTAAGTGTTTATGACAAGTGTTGTAACGGGCGTATTGCTGCTGTAGTTAAGGGGGAGTTACCTGTAACCTATTCAGGATTTTTGGAAAGTTTTTTCTGATAAGGAATCGCAGGTATTGCCTCCTCATAGAGATTAATGATTGTGCAATTGAATTTGTCCCGGAGCGATCTTCCTAAAGTCGTTTATTTTAATTTGATTATTCGAGAAAAAGGCTTTGGAGGGAAAACATAACAACAAGTTGGCGCCGGTCACATTGGCCTTCCAAATCTCCTGTGGCGGTTGGATTTTTTTTGTTAAAAAAAAGGGGCGGTTTACGGCCTTGTCAGACTTTCGTGAAATTAATAAGATTCTGTACGAATCCTTACCCACTGCCATTGATTCCTGATTTGTTTAATCATTAGTGGGGGGCCCAAATGGTTCTCGGGAAAAATTTATCTTCGAGGGGCATACAATTTGTTGCGCATGAAGGAGGGGGGGTGAATGGAAGACTGCGTTTAACACTCCACTGGGTCTTTTTGAGAATCTGGTCTTTCCCCTTTTGGCTTTCCAGTGCTCCGGCATTTTTTTCAGAATCTTATTTGCATCCTTAGACCTTTTTCGGCAGAAGTTGGGTTGTGTATTTGGTGACATTTTGATTTATTCACCGGATTTGGAGTTTTCATTGGGAGTGTGCGTGAAGTATTCAGTTACTGAGTGGATAATTCACTTTTGCCCCAAAATTTGAAAAAAGTGAGTTCGCTGTACAGAGATTAGTTTTTTTGGGGGTACATTGTCTCCAGTGAAGGTTTTTAGATGGACCGGTGAAAGTGCAAGGGTGCAGGGTTGGCCTAGCCTATTGGTGTGAAATCATACAGAGGTTTTTTGGGGGTTCGCCAATTATTATAGAAAATTCATAAAAAAAGTTTCTGTGATTGCCAAAAACCTCTGACCGATCTCACCAGGAAGGTGTGATGGGTTCAGTGGACTACTGGAGGCCATTGAGGCTTTTTTTGTTGCAAAGGAGAGTTCAGCTCTGCTCCCATCCTTACACAGCCTGATGTGCTAAACCATTTTTGGTTGAGGGGATGCTTCTTCTGTGGGGTCGGCACGGTGTTTTTCTCAGGGAAAGACGGAAAGGGAGTCATCCCTGTTTTTTTTTCAAAGAAATTTTTTGAGTCGAACTAAATTATATATCGGTAACGGGAAATGTTGGAATTTAAACCGCCTTTGAACCTGGCTATTTTGGGGGAGGGGAATTTCCCTTCAATCTCCCCGATCAAAAAATCTGATCTCCCCTGATGCTCCCCAAACCTTAATCCCTCAGTAGGTGGGCACTGTTTTTTCTCAGGGTTTTTTAATTTTTTACCGTTACTAAACCCGGTACAAAAAATTTAAAAACTGAGCTTTGTCTCGCAGCTTTTCCCATGGTGGGACTGAGGAGAGGGGGAAAAAACTTGCAAGGGGGGTTGTTATTGCTGTTTTGGACTCCTGTTGGAAGAAAGATTTTTAAAGCCGGAAATCCCCCATCTAACACCCCACATGGGGGTTTTTTGTCCGGGTACCTGAGGAGGATTTGTTTGATGAATGTATGACTCTCGTTGGCAGGTCACCGGAAAATCCTGAACCAAGAACGGGGGGTCGGTTTTTTGGTGGCCAGGAGCAAAGGAAGCATTAAGTGGGTGCGCCAATGCACGTGTGTGCTAGATCAAAGTCTTCTTTCTCCTGCGGGGGTTGCTTTGCCCTTTGGGGGCCCCCTATGCCGGACCTTTGGCTAGGAAAAACTTTTTACTGCCTTTTCCCCCTCGGGGGTTTCACTGTCTCTGGGTGGCGGGCCTTTTTAGAAAGTTTCATTTGGGTTCCTTTCATAAACTGCCTGCCTAACTCCGCTAAGGCCTTTCAGGAAATGTCGATACATGTTTCCACGACATTTTCGATGGGGGGCCTCAGTTTTTTCCGTTTTTGGCGGCCTTTTTGACAGGTTGGGAGTTATTTGTCTTTTCATAGGTATCACCGGTCTAATGGCCAACAAAAGGAAAACCAGGTTTTGACATTCTTGCTTTTTTTTGTTTATAATCAAGAGGGGTGGTCGATTTCTCCCCTTGGGTGATTTGTTTTAACAACATACACCGCTTCTGGGGTTGTTCGCCTTTTTTTTTGACTGGAGAATCCGTCTTTTGGGTCATTTTCCAAGTGGGATCGGCTTACCTAAGGGAGAATTTTTTTGGTTTTTTGGGGAAGTTTGGACGATGTACGGGTAATCTTCAGGGGGTAACAAAGATCCAAAGGTTTTTTATGAAAAAAACAAAGGTTTTTTTGCTATTGGTGACATGGTTTGGTTGTCCCTAAAATTGCGCTTGAGGATTTCCCTTAAAAAATTTTGGGGCCCCCCAATTTGTAGGGCCCCCTTTTAAGGTTTTCAGGTTATTAACCAATCTGCGTTAAGTTGGGGCTTTTTCTCCGGAAAAATTAAAACCCGGGTTTCATGTTTCTCTCTTAAAAAGCGGGTTTTAGAGGGACGTCTCGGCCCCTGTTCCCCCCGGGGTGGAGGACGGGCAATATGAGATTTCCCGCACCTAATTTAGACGGTAAGAGGGGTTTGCAGTACCTCGCACTTGGGGGTTATGGGCCCGAGGGTAACTCAGGGGAGGGGGATGTGTTTCTGCGTCTAGACTTCAGAGGTTTCACAAGAGGTTTCCGGATAAACCTAAGCCAGGGGATCCGGGGGTCCTTTAAAGGGGGGTAAAGTTTGAACCCTCTTTTAGATTTTTTTTTGGCGGCACATGACCTTTTTTATTTAGCTGGCTCCGCCCTTCGGTTTCTGGACTTCATTGTATTACTACTCTTAATAGCCAGGGGCAGGTGCCTTTTTCGTCATATTCTTTTTTAGGCCTTGTATTTTTTTTCTGTTTTATATTTTCCCC
>JARQOD010013203.1:0-16615 GCA_033576555.1 Oophaga sylvatica
AATGACCACTTTGTGAATGGGTTTGAGATGAGTTCTGAGCAGAGGCTCCCTCTGGTGGTTACAAGCGGTACTAGTGAGGATTGGGAATCAGGTGTTACTGATTGGTCTTATTTAAGGGAATCATTTTCCCATCAGGGTTGCCGGTGATCAATTGTTCTGGTCTGAATCCTTCTTTCCAGTTTCCCTTGTAGCCTGCTGTGTCGTGTCTGCATCTCCTGCTATCAGATAAGACAATTTCTTATTTTGTGTTTTTGCTATATTTTTGCATTTTGTCCTGCACTTCTGTGGGGGCCTTCTGGGTCCCCTCCGGGGGCTTTTTGCCCTCTCAGTTTAGTCCAGCCACTGTGTTTTGTACTTTTGCTTTTTGCAGTTTTTTCAGTGGCTGCTGTTTTTGTTACACCAGAGAACTAATTTAGGTGGTAGAGGTCGTGTGATCTCAGGTGATTTTGAAATTAGTAGTTGGTGTTTTTCAGGGTTTTCTGGGATTGCAGTAAGTACCCTTCCTGTCCTTTTCTATTTAGATAGTTTGGGCCCCAGCGTTTGCTCATACTATTTTCTTTCTGTGTCAGTATTTCCTCTTGTCTAACCGCCATTAATGTTTGGGGCTTTCTATTATCTTTGGGGTTCTGCTCCGGGCAGATAGCTTTCCTATTTCTATCTTTAGGTGTAGTTAGTTTCTCAGGCTGTGACGAGGCGTCTAGGACCATCGTAGGAACGCTCCACGGCTGCCTCTAGTTGTGGTGGTTAGTCAGGGTACTGCAATCTCATAGATTCCAACTGCTCTGGTGTATTGCCTTTTTTATGCACTAGCTACTGTAACATAACTCACCAGCAAAAACCGTAAACCATCCAACAGTACACGCGCCATCAAAACCATCTGTATGGTACTCACAGAAGGAAAAAAAAAAAATATTTTGAAGGAAGAAAAGTTGTCAGAGATATTTTTCTGTTTGTTGCATTTTTTTTTTTTTTTTTTTTCCCTCTGTATCTCTGGGTGCTGGGGAGGATCTTTTCTCCCAATGGAGTTTGCACAGTTGTCTGGCCGTGTGGATCAGCTTGCCACTGAGGTTCAGAGTATTGCTGCATATCTTGCTAGGTTGCCTGTTGTGGAACCTAGGATCCCCATGCCAGATTTGTTTTCAGGGGATCGAGCTAAGTTTCAGAATTTCAAAAATAATTGTAAATTGTTTCTTGCCTTAAAATCTAAGTCCTCAGGAAACGCAGCGCAGCAGGTTCAAATTGTCATCTCTCTCCTGCGCGGCGATCCTCAGGATTGGGCTTTTTCCCTGACACCTGGGGATCCTGTTTTGAGTGATGTTGATGCATTTTTTCAGGCTTTGGGGTTATTGTACGATGAGCCTAATATCACTGATCAAGCTGAAAAAGCCTTGTTGGCATTAAATCAGGGGCTTGATGACGCTGAGTTATACTGTCAGAGATTCCGTAGGTGGGCAGTCCTGACCAAATGGAATGACGACGCTTTGGCGGCCCTTTTCCGGAAGGGTCTGTCGGATAATGTAAAGGATGTTATGGTGGGATTCCCTGTCCCCTCTGGTCTCAATGATTCTATGTCATTAGCGATTCAAATTGACAGACGTTTGCGTGAGCGGAGAAGTATGCGTGGAGTGGTGTTGCCTTGTGAGCCAGCTGCTGAGCCCATGCAGTGTGATGGAGTGGTGTCTGGGGCACAGCGTCATGAGTTTCGAAAGCGCAATGGGTTATGTTTCTACTGTGGTGATGCCTCTCATGCTATTTCAGTCTGCCCTAAGCGGGAAGACGTTTTGCACGCTCAGTTGTCTTGGGTAGTGTTCAGACTAAGTTTTTATTAACTGTCACTCTGATATGCTCTCTGTCCTCATTTTCTGCTCAGGCTTTCGTTGATTCTGGAGCAGCTATTAACCTGATGGATTATGATTTTGCTAAACGTTGTGGATTTCCCTTGATACCCCTACAGAAGTCTATTCCCCTACTGGGGATCGATTCTACCCCTTTGGCTGAGAATAAACCCCAGTTTTCTACTCAGGTGATAATGAGGGTTGAACCTGATCACCAGGAGTGCTGCAAATTTTTGGTTCTATATAATCTGCATGACATTATCGTGCTGGGTTTCCCTTGGTTACAGTCTCATAATCCTGTTTTGGATTGGAAATCTGTGTCTGTAACCAGTTGGGGCTGCCAATGTGTTAATACCAACACTCCTGTTTTTTCTGCCTCCCCCCAGGCTGAGGATGTTCCTGACTTTTTGTTTGATTTTTCTGATGTGTTTAGCGAAAGTAAATCTGCATCCTTACCTCCCCATAGGAGCTATGACTGCGCTATTGAATTAGTGCCAGGTAGTAAATTCCCTAAGGGTCGCCTCTTTAACTTGTCTATACCTGAACATGACGCTATGCGGTCTTATATCAAGGAATCATTGGAGAAGGGTCATATCAGACCATCCTCTTCACCCTTAGGTGCCGGTTTTTTCTTTGTGGCCAAAAAAGATGGTTCATTAAGGCCGTGTATTGATTATCGTCTCTTGAACAATATTACTGTGAAATATCAATACCCGTTACCCTTGATTTCTGACCTGTTTTCCAGGGTGAAAAACGCTACTTGGTTTACCAAGCTTGACCTCAGGGGGGCGTATAACCTTATTCGCATTAAGCACGGGGATGAATGGAAGACGGCATTTAACACCCCTGAAGGGCATTTTGAGTACCTTGTGATGCCCTTTGGGCTCACTAATGCTCCTTCCGTCTTCCAGTCCTTCATGAATGACATTTTCAGGGATTTTGTGGACAAGTTTCTGATTGTTTATTTGGATGATATCTTGATTTTTTCTAATGACTGGACTCTCATGTGAAACATGTTCGAACTGTATTCCAGATTTTGAGAGAGAATGCTCTGTATGTGAAGGGATCAAAGTGTCTTTTTGGCGTACAGAAGATCTCATTTCTGGGATTCATTTTGTCCCCATCTGTTATTGAAATGGACCCGGTCAAGGTTCAGGCCATCTGTGATTGGGTCCAACCTACTTCATTAAAGGCTCTTCAGAGATTTTTGGGTTTTGCCAATTTTTATCGTAAATTTATTGGTAATTTCTCTGTTATTGTTAAACCATTAACTGATTTGACCAGAAAGGGTTCTGATGTGGTGAATTGGCCTCCTGAGGCAGTCTCTGCGTTTCAGGAACTTAAGCAGAGATTCACTTCTGCTCCTGTTCTACGGCAGCCTGATGTTTCTCTGCCATTTCAGGTGGAGGTTGATGCCTCTGAAATTGGGGCAGGTGCCGTTTTGTCCCAAAAAGATCCAGAGACCTCTAAAAGTAACCCTTGTGCCTTTTTCTCTCGAAAATTTTCTCCTACTGAACGTAATTATGACGTGGGTAATCGGGAGTTATTGGCCATGAAGTGGGCTTTTGAAGAGTGGAGACATTGGCTGGAGGGAGCCAAACATCAGGTGGTGGTCCTTACGGACCATAAGAATCTGGTCTATCTGGAATCTGCCAAGCGACTCAATCCTAGACAGGCCAGGTGGGCCTTGTTTTTCACACGTTTTAATTTTGTGGTTTCCTTTCTTCCTGGCACTAAGAATGTTAAGGCGGATGCCCTCTCGAGGAGTTTCCTTGCGGACTCTCCTGAGCTATCTGATCCCTCTGTTATTTTGAAGGAGGGTGTAGTTCTTTCCGCCATCTCGCCTAATTTGAGACTTGCTCTGGAGGGGTGTCAGGAGGATAGGCCCGAGCGCTGCCCTGTTGGAAAATTGTTTGTCCCGGACCAATGGAAAAAGAGTGTGATGTCTGAGATTCATTGTTCCGCATTGGCTGGGCATCCCGGAATTTTTGGTACCAGAGACTTGGTTAGTCGGTCCTTTTGGTGGCCTACCTTGTCTCGCGATGTCAGGGAATTTGTGCAGTCCTGCGGGACTTGCTCTCGCTCCAAGCCTTGCTCTCGCTCTAGTGGTTTGTTGATGCCATTGCCTGTGCCCAAGAGACCATGGACCCATATCTCTATGGATTTCATTTCCGATCTTCCTGTTTCTCAGAGAATGACCACCATCTGGGTAATTTGTGATAGGTTTTCCAAAATGATACATCTTGTGCCATTACCTAAGTTGCCTTCCTCCTCTGAATTGGTGCCGTTGTTCCTTCAGCACGTGGTTCGTTTACACGGCATTCCTGAGAACATTGTGTCTGACAGAGGAGTCCAGTTTGTTTCCAGATTTTGGAGGACTTTTTGTTCTAAACTGGGTGTTCAATTGTCTTTCTCCTCGGCATTTCATCCTCAGACCAATGGTCAAACTGAGAGAACAAACCAGACATTGGAGACTTATCTAAGATGCTTTGTGTCTGCTGATCAGGATGACTGGGTCTCTTTTTTGCCTTTGGCTGAGTTTGCTCTTAATAATAGGGCTAGCTCTGCCACTTTGATGTCTCCGTTTTTCTGTAATTCTGGGTTTCACCCTCGATTTTCTTCAGGACAGACGGAGGCTTCTGTCTGTCCAGGTGTTGACTCTGTTGTTGAGCGTATGCAGCAGATTTGGGACCAGGTAGTGGAGAGGTTGTCCCTCTCTCAGGAGAAGGCCCAGCGGTTTGCTAACCGGCATAGGACTGATGGTCCTCGGTTTAAAGTGGGGGACTTGGTCTGGTTGTCCTCAAAGAATATTCCTATGAGAGTAGCATCTCCTAAATTTAAGCCTAGGTTCATTGGACCTTATAAGATCATGGAGATTATTAATCCTGTTTCTTTTCGTTTGCTTCTTCCAGGGACATTTAAGATCCATAACGTGTTCCACAAGTCCTTGTTGAAGAGGTTTGTTGAGCCAGTGGTTCCTGCTGCTGTGCCTCCTGACCCTGTTTTGGTTGAGGGCAATCTGGAGTATGTGGTTGAGAAAATATTGGATTCTCGTTTTTCTAGACGAAGACTCCAGTATTTGGTTAAATGGAGAGGTTATGGTCAGGAAGATAATTCTTGGGTGTTTGCTTCGGACATCCATGCTAGGAGACTTATCCGTGCGTATCATAGAACTCATCCTGACCGACCTGGTTGCTCAAATGAGGGTTCGGTGACCCCTCCTCAAGGGGGGGTACTGTTGTGAATGGGTTTGAGATGAGTTCTGAGCAGAGGCTCCCTCTGGTGGTTACAAGCGGTACTAGTGAGGATTGGGAATCAGGTGTTACTGATTGGTCTTATTTAAGGGAATCATTTTCCCATCAGGGTTGCCGGTGATCAATTGTTCTGGTCTGAATCCTTCTTTCCAGTTTCCCTTGTAGCCTGCTGTGTCGTGTCTGCATTCCTGCTATCAGATAAGACAATTTCTTATTTTGTGTTTTTGCTATATTTTTGCATTTTGTCCTGCACTTCTGTGGGGGCCTTCTGGGTCCCCTCCGGGGGCTTTTTGCCCTCTCAGTTTAGTCCAGCCACTGTGTTTTGTACTTTTGCTTTTTGCAGTTTTTTTCAGTGGCTGCTGTTTTTGTTACACCAGAGAACTAATTTAGGTGGTAGAGGTCGTGTGATCTCAGGTGATTTTGAAATTAGTATGTTGGTGTTTTTCAGGGTTTTCTGGGATTGCAGTAAGTACCCTTCCTGTCCTTTTCTATTTAGATAGTTTGGGCCCCAGCGTTTGCTCATACTATTTTCTTTCTGTGTCAGTATTTCCTCTTGTCTAACCGCCATTATATGTTGGGGGCTTTCTATATTCTTTGGGTTCTGCTCCGGGGCAGATAGTCTTTCCTATTTCTATCTTTAGGTGTAGTTAGTTTCTCAGGCTGTGACGAGGCGTCTAGGACCATCGTAGGAACGCTCCACGGCTGCCTCTAGTTGGGTGGTTAGTCAGGGTACTGCAATCTCATAGATTCCAACTGCTCTGGTGTATTGCCTTTTTACCTGCACTCCTCAGCTACTGTAACATAACAGACCACAGTGTGAATGAGCACCTATACAATGCACTCTTAGCATATATCAATAGTAACAAGTGTATATGAATTTACCAAAGCTTATTCACACACAGAGAAAAATCTCCAGCGTGTACTGACACACAGTGCAGACTATAAATCAGCAGCATAGCAATTCATACTGCAGATTTCTACTTTTTCAATGTAACAAATGTAGATTTGTTGCTGATTTTAAATGGATTTGAGGCAGATTTGTGGCAAAATGAGAAGTGGAAGAACCTGTACATATACAGTATATATATGAACAAAAAGTTAAGGTGTGTAAAGGCGTATTATGCGTCCAGACCCTATAGAGACGCAAGTGGAATCTGGAGAATGGAGAAGCTGAATTATGGTCATATGAAACTGACTAAATATTTTAAATATTTTAAACATATTAAATGATGTTCCCGTCTTCCTGAAATCTGTTTCTTGGGCAACAAACTGCAAATGAAAGTTCATTGCACTTTTCTGTTAACAGTATTTATGCGAATTTGGAGAACGCAGTAAAAAAGTGAACTACTGGACATACTTTCCCTTTGTTGTGATCTGTAAATATTAATCATGTTAATGACTATACAGCATATTTTCATAGAATTAAATATAATTATCAGTGCGTGATTTTATAGAAAAATCAAACAAAATAATGATTAAAATCCTCTGTAGTCACAAAAAGTCATGTTTGCTTATGACCACAGACTTACATGGATCTGTTAATAATTAACAGATTGTTTATTGAACTCTAGGTATCAGTGGGACCCTGTACCTTTCACAGATGGCTCACATAGTAATCAGTCGTGTCACGCTTATCATGCTACCAGCTGCACTCAATAATCGCAGCAGTAAAACGGCGGAATTCAAATGTCTGAAATGTTTATTCACTAATGTGTTCACTACTATCACAAAGGTACAGGAGAGATATCGAAGCTTAGAAGAATGGAATGACAATGGATAGTAATATAAATATGAAGTCGCTCAGATACTATTTGATGTTGGTGGGTGACAGTAAATCATATATTAGATTTATTTTTATTAAATCGAAACCTATTCATCTTGTCAGTGAAATCACTGCAAGTCAGATTAGCTGGCTCACTCTATGCTCCATGCGTTAGCTGGAAGTCTCTGTTGCAATGAAAGCCCGTGGTGCTACGCTTTGACGCTCATAGGCTTACGGGTCACGGAGAGCATAGTGTGGCCTGGAGAGTCTCTGCAGAGCGGTGGATGTCACTGAGAAGTGGAGAAGAACGGCGCGGATCCCGGAGAGAGCGGCGATTGGTACGTATAATAATTCACTCACACTACATTACATGCACATATAGACACATTTAATGCAGAAAAATGCAGTTAGCTCTGGCAACATTAGGGTCTGTGCACACGTTGCGGATTCTGCTGCGGATCCGCAGCGGATTTTTCCGCTGCGGATCCGCAGCAGAACTGCAAGTGATGTACAGCAGCATTAGATTCAATGTAAAATAAAAAATGCAGTGCACATGCTGCGGATTTTTCCGCGCGGATTTGGTGCGGATTTAAATCCGCAGCATGTCACTCTTTTGTGCAGTTTCCGCAGCGTTGTCAGACTGCTCTAAATAGAAATCCGCAGGTCTAAAAACGCAGGGGAAATCCGCACAAAAAACGCGTAAAATCCGCATCAAATCAACAGTAAATCCTCAGGTAAAACGCAGGTCATTTACCTGCGGATTTACCAAAATCTGCGCGGAAAATTCTCAGCAGAATCCGCACCGTCTGCACATAGCCTTAGAGACCACTGCACAGTTTTATAAAAATCAGCTTCTCTACATGTCTGACAGCCATTCCATTCCAGTGTCAGTTGAATTCCAACCAGAGTACACCTCATTTTAGTTAATGTGCTTCTGATTAGGTGAACACCTGAACCAAATCTTATTTAACGAAGGAAAGTATAAGGCCGGGATCACACATGCGTCGAAAACGTCCAACGCTCGCATGTGAAATCCTAGCTCTGGTGCCGGCACTCGGGAGTGGAGCGAGCGGCTGCATAGAACTACATGGAGCCGCACACTCCACTCCCGAGTGCCGCACCAGAGCTGGGATTTCACATGCGATCGTTGGACGTTTTCGACGCATGTGTGATCCCGGCCTAAAAAACAATTCTATGGTGTTCACAATCCTCTTGCAATAGGACAAGCTGGATGGCAAAACAAGTGTTAGTAATATCCCAAAAGTAATAAGAATGAAAAAATAACTTTTAACCAAGCCAAAGTAGTTGAAAAGAAAAGTCTTGAGTGAGGAAAAGAAGGACTCATTCTGGCTTTACTAGCAGAGGGATACAGTGAGCGTCATGTTGCCTCCTATCCTTAAAATTTGTAAGATGGCAGTCCATTGCAACAAGGTCAAGCAGCAGACAATGGGGACAACAAAGCTACAGACCGGCAGAGGGTGAAAACGACTCTCCACTGACTGGGATGAAAGTCATGTTATTCGAATGTCACTCAGCAACCGCAGGATGTCATCAAGTGACCTACAAAAGGAATGGCAAATGGCAGCTGGGGTGAAGTGCACGTCAAGCACCGTTCGTAACAGGCTCCTAGAAGCAGGCTCAAGTCATGTAAAGCTAGAAAAAAGCCTTTCATCCATGAGAAGCAAAGGAGAGTCAGGCTGAAGTTTGCCAAAGACCATAAGAATTGGACCATAGAGGACTGGAGTAGGATAATCTTCTCTGATGATCTAATTTTCAGCTTTCCCAACACTGTTCATCTAATGGTTAGACGGAGCCCCTGGAGAGGCTTTACATGCCACAGTGTTTTGCACCCACTGTGAAATTTGGTGGAGGATCGGTGATAAATTAGGGATGCATCAGCAAGGCTGGAATTGGGCGGTTAATCTTTAAAAAGGGACGTATGAATCAAGCCCCCATACAAGGTTATCCTGGAAAATCAGTTGATTCCTTCTGTTCAGGCAACTTTCCCCCAAACTCTGAGGACTGGTTTTTCCAGCAGCAATGAACCATGCCACCAGCTAGGTCAATCAATGTGTGGATAAAGGGACAAACACATCAAATCCCTGTCATGGCCAGCCCAATCTCCAGGCCTGAACCCATTGAAAACCTCGGGAAGGGAAAATCAAGAGGAAGATGGATAGTCACAACCCATCAAACAAAGAACTGCTTAAATTGTACGAGGAGTGGCATAAAGTCCACCCAAAAGCAGTTTTGAAAGACTAGTGGAAAGCATGCAAGATGCATGAAAGCTGTGATTAATAATCATATTCCACAAAATATTGATTTTGAACTCTTCCTGATTTAAAACATTGTATTGTTGTTTCTAAATATTATGAACTTGTTTTTTAGCATTTTTTTGAGGTCTGCAAGCACTGCAGGTGGAGCCCCTTTGCCAGGGCAGTGGGGTACTCGGTACTGGGCTGTTTCTTAAGGGGATGTGTCACAGCGGCGAGTGACCCGGTTCGTGGCCTGGGCATCCAATAAAAAGGGGATATTTACAAGGGATAATAGAGTTTGTAATAAAGTGTTTGTGACGCCACCTGTGGTTTCTGATCAGAGGTGACCAGAGCTGCAGTGCAGATCCTCTGGGACTGGTGGTGATGCAGCAGAGTTGGTAAAGCTCTCCACAGGCAGAGCTTTGGTCCCAGGGAGATGTATGACGTAGAAGATGGTAATTGTTGGTAGATGTAGCAGTGTTGGATGGTGACACAGGAATGATTAGAGGACACAGCTAGGTGCAGTTTCCCAAAACTTACTCACAGTTTGGTTGTGCACAGATGCCCTTTTGGTGCTGTGTCCTCCAGGTGAGGGGCTCAGCAAACTCCCGGTAGATTGGGATACCACCTTTCCAGGCCTCTTCAATATGTCCTTTCTTGGTCCCTCTCAAATGTGCTGACTTTTCATCTTTTCCTTCCTGTCCAACACCTCACAGTCAGTGTCCCAAGCCAGTAGCCCTGGACCTTGGCAGATGACGTCCTCCTCTGCCTCTCCTTGCTCCCTTATGCCACCTTTTCGGAGAAGATAACTGTGGTTCTGTAGCTGAGGCACCTAAAGATGCAACTGCCTCCGGCTTGCTAGCTGAGTTTTGAAGTTCACCACTAGGCTAGGGCCAGTGTCCCTTCTGCAAACCCTTTGGGCCTCCACTATTGGATCGGGCCCCACGGATGGGCTACTCACTATCCATGCCCCTAGGACACCTTCTGTCCTTCCAGAAGCTTCTCTCTGCTCCATTCTTAATCTAGCTTTCTCCGTCTGGGGACAAGCTGCTACTAGGTTCAGCTCCCCTTACACACTACTCTGACTCTACAGTCTCTTTCCCCGCTCTCAAGCTTCACTTCCCTTTCCCACAGCTTTCTCCACCCACCTCCCAAACCTCTTTTCTACCCACCTGGATGAGACCAATCCCGTAGGGTACGTTTCCCGGGTGCCCGCTTTCTATAGTGTATGTGTTGGGTGTAGGTGTTTAGAGTTCGGGGGGTGCTCCCTCCTTACTGAGAGTGGGTACCACACTTTTGGATGAGGTGCAATACCTCTGTGGTGACTGAACCCCCAGGAGTGCCACACATTTTTTTGTTATTTTGACCATTTTTCATTTTCTGAAAAAAAATACAAAAAGTATTGCTTGGAAATTTGGAGACATGTTGTCAGTAGTTTATAGAATAAAAGACCAATTTACATTTTACTCAAAAATATACCTATAAAGAGAAAAATCAGACAAACTGAAAATTTTGCAGTGGGTCTCTTAATTTTTGCCAGAGCTGTATTCATTGGGAAATGCTTCTTTTATGTGACCACATCAAGACTAGGGGCGGCTGCCGACCTAAAAAATTAATTACTTTTATTTTTTTAAAATTTTTCATCTCAAGGCGCATGGTGGCTCAGTGGTTAGCACTGGCAGCGCTGGGTCTAAGGTACAAATGCCACCCTGGACAACATCTACAAGGAGTTTGTTTTTCTTTCCCATGTTTGTTTGCTTTTCCTCCCCCATTTCAAAAGACATACTGAAGGGGAATTTAGATTGTGAGCCCCTTGTGGGCATGATGATGGGTGTCTGTAAAGTGCTGTTACTATATAAGCAAGGATAATGAATCATCTCCATTGCGGGAGATATTAGCTTGTAAAATTTAGATCCTAAATTTCCCCTTCAACCATAGGAGAATTAGCCATCTTGGGGCAGTTACTTTTACCTGAATGGGCCCTTGACCCAATTATAAGCAAGAACGCATCCCCAGAAAGGTCAGACCTTTTTTACTCTGTGTGAGAGACAACTTGTAATCACTTTAAAGGGCCCGCAGTGAGATCAGTGAGGGGCAGGCTGTTTTTTTTTAATGTATCAGCAAAGAAGCCCGGGTTTTATTTTCAAAGGGGGTGTTTATTTCCCCCCCTGAAGCACCCCTACTATGTTTGGTCGGGCATTTAGGGGAAAAAGAACCCCCCCGAGACAAAAAATTTGTAACTCCCCTTGAAGGGCTGATTATTTAAATCTAAACCCTGGAGCAATTTGGGGATAAAAAAAAAAAACTAATTTTTTTTTTTTACCTTTGGGTTTTTCCCCCAAAATGTAGTCCGGGGGGGCCCGGCCCATGAAAATTTGGCTCGCGACTGTTGCCAGTTTTGGGGCATTTTGCTCCCGGACCAAACAAACATCTCAAAATTTTGGGGAAGAGGGGAAAATCTCAAAAGGAAAGAAATTTTTTGGTAGACCTGCCCCAGGAAGATTTAGATCTGGATGCACATATACTGGTTTGGGGTTTTAAAGGAAAGATTTAGGGGTTACGTGGAGGAAAAGATAAATCCTGTTAGGGGGTTTTTGAAGCTGTATCGACCCTGTGTTGGGGTCCTTGATGGGAGAATACTGAATGGGGGTATTGGGGAACCCCCGGATTTTTAAATGTACTTTTTGGAGGATTTATGTTAAAAAAGCTTTGGCTATGATTATACCTGTAATTTGGGGGCTTTTGGGTTGGGCACTATTTGAGGGGGGGTCGGGGCTGGAAAGTACCGGACCCCTCTCTAAGCTGAATGTGGCCCCTCAAGGGCAAAAAAAAGGTTGGGGACCCCTGAAATTTTTAAATATTAATAATTACAAAGTAAAGTTTAGGGGAAAGGAAAATTTTTTCCCCAAAAAGGGGGGAAAATTTAAACCCGCCCGCGGGGGGTTTTTTCCCTTCCTCTAAAAATTAAAAAATTTTTTTTTTGGGGGTTTAAAAACCAAGGGCTTTTGGGGCCCTTTTTTAACCAATTTAAAAAATTCTTTAAATGGGAAAAAGGGCGCTTTTAAACCCCCGGGGGAAAGATGCCCCAAAAAAGGGGATCTCATCATGTTTTTGGGAAAAAAAAAAACATTTTAGGAGGGGACCCCAAAAACCCTTTTACAGAAAAAGGGGAAAAATTTTTTTTGGTGGGGGGGCTTTTAATTTTTTCCCCCTTTCGGGTTTTATTATACGCTTTTATGCATTTTTTGGTTTTGGGGGTTTTGGGGGTTTTTAAAAATGGTTATTTGCTCTCGGGGACAAGCATTTCTGATTTGCTTTTCCCTTTTTTTTGGGGGTTTAAAGTTGGAAAAGGGGACTGTTTTATTTTGCCCCTTTTTTTTTTAAATTTTTGGTGGGCACCCCGTCCATTTCCCCAAATTAAATTCCCCTTTTTGGGGGTTGGGGCCCCTTTTTTGGGGGCTTGCCCAAAATTTTTTGTACATTTTTTTAAAAATTTTGGGGGTTTTTCTTTTTGATACCAAAGGAGAAAATAAACCCCCCCCCTTTAAATCTCCAATTTGTTTTCCCCCCCCGTTCTTTTCCCCGCTTTTTTTTTCTTTAAAAATTTGGGGTTTCCCTTTGGGGGGCTTTTTTTTTTTCAAAATTTTTACAAAAAGTATTCAAAAAGTGTATATTTCGTACCGGGTTGCCGTAGTTGAAAAATAAATTTTAAATTTTAAGTCCCCGTGGTTTTTTCCTTTTTTTGGCTTTCGGAAAAAAATTTTGGGAAAAAATTTTTTGCTTTTTTAGACTACTCAGGGCTCTTTTCAGGGATAGGGCCAATACAAAAACTAAGAATTTTTAAAATTGTTTAAACCCCGGGCCCCAAAAAATATTTCCAACCCCCCATACTTGTTTTTGACCCCCCCAAATCTTTTAAAAAACTTTTGGGGGGAAAAATTCCCTTGGGTTTTTCCCCCCAAAAACTTGGCCCCAAAAACCCTTTTTTTTCAATCAGAAAAAAAGCAAAACCCCCGTCCATTTAAAATGAACCCCGGGCAAAAAAGATCCCCAACCACCAGGACTACAAAACCAGGTACTTTCCTACACTAATTGGGTTTCCAATTAAAAGGGACTAAAGGGGGAACGGGGGGCGTATGTGGGGGAACCGGGGAAAAACGGGGAACAAGGATAACTCTCTCCACAAAACCCAAAAAGAAAAAAAAGAATGGATTCCCACCTTGGGAAAACATTTTGGGGGGTCCCCCACCATTCTTGGCAATATAAAAACTTGTTTCTGAGAACAGAAATTTCCCCCCAAACCGGAAGATTTTTTTTGGGGAATCCCAAAATTTATGGTACCTTTGGGCACTCTTAATTTTCTGGAAAAGGGCCGTCCCAGGTTTTTTTGGGGGATTTCATCAAAAAAGGAATTTACTTCCAAATACCCTGAAAACCACAAAACATTACCAAACCCCAACAGAGGGGAAAAAAACCCCCCAATGGAACTGTTTCCCAAAATTTTATCTCTTTCCCCTTGGGCCCTAATTTAAATAAATTTTGCTTCACATCACTTTTCTTACCATTTCTTTTTTCGGGGGTTTTTTTTGTTTTAAAAAAATGTGATTCTTTTAATTTTGGATTAGTCTATTCCCGTTTAAGGACCCGATAGGTCCCCGGGGGAAAACTTGCAATTTTTTTACCATTCTTTTCAGGTTTGCCATTAAAAGGATCAACCACTGAGGACCTCCCTCTAAAAATTTTTCCACAATAAAGGGAAAAAACTTTTTGGTACTGTTGGTTTTTTTCGTAGCATCTAATTTTGATAGGCATTCTTTTTTATTTATATGCCGGAACCCCAACCCCCTTTTCGACATGTGCCTAAAATATTGGGGCTGTCAATTCTCTCCCTTTTTATGTGGGCCACAACTTTCCCGGAAAAGGGCAAACTTTTTGAAACAGCAACAAAGGCCCGGAAAAGCCACCCCTGGAATCGCAATTTCCCCCCGCGGGGATTAACCCTTAAATGCCCCAATTCAAACCGACAGCGGGATTTAAAAATGGCCCTTCCGGGCCCTTGGGCCGGAATCTCCCACTGTGACCCCCGTCAATGATTTATGGTCCCGTGGGGTTTCCATGACAACCAAGGTCCCCCCTGGAACCTCTATAGTTTTCCCCTGCCGGGTTGCTAACACCCGGGGGGGGCCCGCCCATTTGCAAGGAAATAATTTGGGTAAAATGCAGGGGATCCCCAAAAACACACCTGTTAAAGTAGCAGAGCCCTTTGCTAGGGGAAACTTCTAGTCCCCCCATGGAGACTATTGAAAAACCGGCCCAAAGGAAAAAAAAAAATTTTTAAAAATAAAAAAAAAAAACATTTACATCACCCCCCCCTTCCCAAACCCCCTTCAAAAAAAACAATAAATTTAAACCAAAAAATACACACATTTGGCACGCCGGGTTTAAAACGCCCAATCTATCAAAAAAAAAAGGGTTAACCCCTTACAAACGGGAAAAAAAAGTCAAAAACCAAATTAAAATTTTTTTGGGGTTTCCAAAAAGGGTTTTAAAAAGGGAATAAGGCGCAAAAAGATCGGTCTGACCAAAATGGTATTAAAAAAAAACGGGGGCCCCGGGAAACCCAAAAATTTTAAACCCTCACTCAACCCGAATAATGAAAAATGGGGAAAGCAAGGGTCCCCTTTGGGAAAAGGGGGAATTTTTTTTTTAATAAACTTTTTTTTTTTTTTTTAACCCCTTAAAAAAATAAAGAACCCAGACATTTTTTTGTGTCGTAACCCCGTAAGGGCCTTTGGGGAACAAAGGGAGGGCTTTTAACTTTTTGAACATGGAAAAAAAAAAAATCCCAAAAAAAAGGGGTTTGGGGAATTAAATTTTTTTCAGTTTCAAAACCCCCCACTTGTAATTTGGGGGGCCCCCTTTTTTAGGGACTTTTATGGAAAAAACCAAGGGGTCCCTTCAAAAGTACAACTTTCCCCGCAAAAAACAAGCCCCACATGGCCATTAAATTTTCGGAAAAATAAAAGAGTTATGGCTCGGGAAAAAGGGGGTGAAAAAAAAAGAAAAAGGAAAAACCAAAAAAGGGGTGGGGGGGGGGGGGGGGGCCCAAGAGGTTTTAAAGGGTCCCTTGACTAACGGGTTTCAAAAAATAAAAAAAATTAAAAAAAACTTTTACCTAAAAAAATTAAATTTTTATGGTGTTACAATGGCATTTAAGAAAACAATTTACCTTTTAAACCCAAAAAATATTTAACCCTTTACACTTTCCCAAAGAAAAATTGCATAATAATTTTTTCAAAATAAGACAGATAAAAGGCTTAAGGGAGTTTCAAATGTCAAAAATCAATTAGCAGTCATATTTAAAAAGATGAAAAATTTAAAAGAAATCCCCTCCAAAAAAAAAAATAAAGGGGCTAAAAAGGGAAACATCCTGGCCTTTTTTTTTTTTAGTCCCAAAGATGCACTTTAATTTTCCCCCAGAGAATCCCTAATTTTTAAAATCCCCATTGCGCCCTTTTAAATTTTAATAACTATTTTTGAAAAATTTAAAGATTTTTCCCGTACAGGGGAAGAGCCCACTCCAAATGACTCCCTTCTAGACTTGCATTTCTAATCTCTTTCTTCTTGGGCTTCGCTGGAATTAATGAAAATAGAAATTTAATAAAAGCAAAAAAAGATTCATTTATCTCAAACTTTCTGAAAAATACATTTATCTAAAGGCCCGATTTTTCTAAATATCTTCAGTTAAACCATTTTTCTCCAGGGGGCACTTCCCTCACTAGTCCCCCTTTTAAAATTTTTCCCCTTTCCCAAAAAAAACTAAAAAAACACCAAAAAAGGGATTATAGCTTTAAAACGATCCTAATTTTTTGAATAACCCTATATAACCAAAATCTCATATCCCCCTTTCATGGGGAAAGTTGGGCTTTTATAAAAAAAATTTTTCTGTACTTTTTTTTTATGTTCCCAAACCCCTTAAAAGGGGGCCCGCCCCCCAAGGTTTTTTCCGATACGAGTTACAGCCCCCGCCTTTTAGGGCTTTTTACCATTCTATAAGCTGTAGTAAGGGCCCCCATCCGACCTAAAGATAAGAAAAATAATTTTATATAAATCACCTCGGGGGGGCCGGGCCATGGGGGGTTTCAGGTTTTGGTCCGCCCCCTCCCCTCTCTTGCGATGGGCCGCCCCCTGCTTGGTTTAAAGGGCCCCCCCCAACGGCTCCTGCCAAAAAGGGGTTTCTTTTTCTGCCCTGTTTTAGGGGAAAGGGAAAAAACCCGCAAAGGGGGAGGCCGGGAAAGGGCAGAGAGTTGCTAAGGGGGGCCATGAAACAAGCAGGGAAAGTCGCAAACGGGGGAAAAAAAGTGAGTCCCCGGACCAAGACCTGCGACCCCATGGGGGGGGGGACCGCCCCCCAGTGTGTAGAAAAAAACTTATTTTTCTTTTTCTTCCAGGGCGGATCGGGGGGTTATCTACACATTTTAGAAAAAGCTGTAGATAAGCCCTGAAAGA